>JAFVLL020003234.1:0-23917 GCA_021397915.2 Tor tambroides | reverse complement strand
GCAACCTTATTGTTGCAAAACATACTGATGGCATTGGTTACAGAAGGATTTCTATACTTCTGAATGTTCCAGTGAGCACTGTTGGGGCCATAATCTGGACGTGGAAAGAACATCATTTCACCATAAACCGGCCATGACCAAGTGCTCCTCACAAGATTTCTGACAGAGGAATGAAAAGAATTATCAGAAGAGTTGACCAAGAGCAAGGACCAAGGACCACTTGTGGAGAGCTTCAGAAAGATCTGGAATAGGCATGTACAATTGTTTCAAAGAAAACAATAAGTAATGCACTCAACCGCCGTGGCCTGTATGCACGCTCACCACACAAGGCTCTATTGCTGAAGAAAAAGCATGTCGAAGCTCATTTAAAGTTTGCTGCACAACATTTAGACAAGCCTGTGAAATACTGGGAGAATATAGTCTGGTCAGATGAGACAAAAATTGTACTCTTTGGATGCCATAATACACACCACGTTTGGAGGTCAAATGGCACTGAACATCACTCCAAAACATCATGGTGTAGCACTGGCAAAATTCATATAACTGAAGGAAGGATGAATGCAAAAATGTACTGAGACATTCTTGATAAAAATCTGCTGCCATCTACCAGGATGATGAAGATGAAATGAGGGTGGACATTTCAGCGAGACAATGATCCCAAACACACAGCCAAGGAAACTCTCAATTGGTTTCAGAGAAAGAAAGTAAAGCTGCTAGAATGGCCCAGCCAATCACCTGACTTGAATCCAATAGAAAATCTATGGAAAGAACTAAGTTTAGAGTTCACAGAAGGGGCCCATGGAATCTTCAAGATTTGAAGACTGTTTGTGTGGAAGAATGGGCCAAAATCACACCTGAGCAATGCATACGACTAGTTTCTCCATACAGGAGGCATCTTGAAGCTGTCATTACCAACAAAGGCTTTTGTACGAAGTAGTAAATAAATTTCAGTAAGCGTATTCAATACTTTTTCCCTGGGTCATTTCATTTTATTACACAGAACTTAATTTCTGAACAAACTTATTTGTATTGTTTTCTTTGTATGTATGGATTACTTGGGTTGTTACCAATATCAGGTGAAAATTTCATGTCAGCAGCACCTTTAGAAATATATTTACTGAGAAAAATGGCGACGTGTTCAATACTTATTTTACCCACTGTATGTATCGCGGAACACTGACAGACAAGACAGATCAGGTTACTTTTGGTATGAAACAAAGTGATTTTGTCATATTTTTTTTTACAATAAATACCATTTTGTGGATTTTTAATATGTCGTGACAGATCGCTGTAGCATCTCAGTTCAAGCGCATGTGAACCAATCATCTTTTCATATTTACTTAAAGCACAAAATAAACATGAACATCAAAAGGTCTCTTGTTTCAACCGTGGAAAGACGTCAATGCACACCATTTTCAAGTTCAAGTCCACTACTCTCCTGTCTAGTTTGTTTGTCTGACAAAATGGCAGATTCAGCCTTATGATTGGTCAGATCGCCTGTCAGTCAAACTCCCAGTGAAGGGTCAATTAACATCATTTTAAAACCAAGTCAAGACAGTCTTGAAAAAACTGTACTGGCCCAGTATCTGTTTGTCTCAATCCCATACACAGTCAAAAATCACAGATCACATCTTCTAGCACAATGATTTGTGCTTCTCTCTGCATTATTTACAAGATTAGACCACCAACTGTAGCAGGTAATTAGATGATAATGACCTCTTTCACAGCACAATGACGGCCAGCCGCCCACCCTGTTATACTGCCTGATGGGAAATAAACTCAACGTCACACACTACTCACAGAAGATTCTGATGCCTTATACGTCACATTGATAAATTCTTAATTATGATTGGTTGCTATGAGTTGCAAGGTGAATATATGTAGAATAAGTAGAATATATGACCAAAAGCATTTCATTTATAATAAGTTAATTGCTTCAAAACAGCTTCTACTCTTCTGGGAAGACTTTCCAAAAGACGTTGACCAGGAATACAGTGATTTGACCCATTCAGATACATGACAGGCTTTGTGCTTTTTCACACTAAACCAGTGTTATTTTAGTATTATTTATATATTATAAAACTATAATATTTTACATTTGCTTTTTAGATTATCAGTTTTTTGTTTTGTTTTTTTCATTCATTTTGCTATGTGTTTATGTCATTTTTATTAGTTTTTTTATATTATTATTTAGGTTTGATTTATTTTTTATAAGCACATTCATCTAGTCTGGTCAAGACTAGTCATAACAAACGCATATATTTTGAGACAAATGCACTTAACGGTTGCACCACTGTTGTGTTTTATTCCACTAACCAAATGCAAATCATGTGTTATCTGCACTGCAGAATCTGCTGGTCTAACTGTGGACCAACTAAATATGGATGAGCAGACTTTCAAAAACAGTCCCTCATCCGTTTGAGGTCTCAACCTCTCAGTTCTGTTGCCACACATGGTTTTGTGATGCTTTTAATGTGCAACGCCACCTCTGCAAGTGGCAAGTGATATAGTATGTCCTAATAGCCTGAAAAAGGTCTGAAAAAACAAGAGAATTGTATTCTTATGAAATGGTTTGAAAAAAGGGAACTGCTCTCATTTTTTTCTATAGAATTTATCTTCAGTACAGTGTGCCAGTTTAACGCACGGTTCTATTTTGAGATGTGCAGAACAGCAGGATGAGTTGTCTGATAATGAACAACACTGAAAATGTATGAAAAATATTCAGACAAGACTAAACCTGATTAGTACAACCGCCAGGGTTAAAACGTGTCCTGAAAACAAATGCAACAGCATTTGACAACATGGTTACATTGGAGGACCATAAAGTAGAGGTTTTGATCAAAATAAATAAATCTTTGTGTCATTCAAAAGAATCAGCTCATTCGTTCACAAATCACTGTTAATTTTGAATTCTTTCTCAGTTCAAACTGCAAACTCATAACTCAGCTAAAACATCGTTCCTTCTGCCACAGCGCTGTAGATTTAGCACATGAAACAATATATTTTAGCACTTTGTTCTGCCCAGTTAATCATAAGAAACGGTTCTTGAGTCCCAACACTAATTATATGTCTAACAAGATGGAGGCTAAAATATCAGCAATGCATCTTATGTTTTTCAATATTATGCAATATCATATATGAGCTGTTCAGTAATCCTGTAATTATATGCATGTGTAAAAAGTAAAAATGTACATACCATTTTATCCAAAAATGTCAGCAGATCCTAAAAAGCCAAGAGAGGGATGACAAAATATTATGAAAAATTAATCAATTTTGCTATAAATGTACATGGATAAGTAAATTCACATGGATTAGTTTTACTTACCAGCATGATTTGTTCTTGAGAATACTCTTCAATCTCTGCATAAAAAGGTGGGAATAAAACAGAGCTTATTCTATGTTCTGTATCTTTTCATATGGCAATAAAAACAAGATTTTTCAAATTACATACAGTATCAGCTTTAATGCACATATCAAAATAACAACAGTCAAATGTGTTTGAAAATGTACTATTAAAAATGTCAAATTTAACTTACAATTTACAACAACAAGTGTAAAATATTTAAATACTCCATTTATTGTCTTTAATAATTTTACAAAACAAGCTTTTTCTCCACAAAATCTAAAATTTCCTGTCACTGTTTGGATGCAGTAAAGCATGATGTAGCAGAAAACATCTGGCTCTTCTTTGCATTTTCTTCAGTCACTGGTCATGTTTCTAACCTTGAAATCAAGATTAGGCTTAAAATAATGTCTGCAGAATCATTCGTACATGTTAAACTCATTTGAGAAGTGAACAAATAGCTGTATTGTGACTCAGCGGAAGACAGGAATCATGTCTTTGTAGCAGTTTATTCTGCTGATTAAGGGATAATAAAAGCATTCTTGCAATAGCCCCCTTACAAATGGTTGTCAAAAGCAAAAATGCTACAAAATGCATCATATTTTGTGAGAAAGTGTGATATGCAAGATGAAATCAGACATTAATTTTGGAGACAGCAGCCCAATATAGCCCAAAAGTATTGGCGGTTTAATAATAATAATAAACAGCAGTTATAAACCTTAATTAACAGGTACTATATCTTCTAGCATAAGGACCGTTGATAAAACGCTTAATTAAAAAAACTTTTAATGAAAAATGTCCTTAATTTTATTCAGGGTTCCCACACCTTGGTTAACTTCAAATTCAAGGACCTTTCAAGGACTTTCCAGGTCAAATACCCTCAAATTCAAGGACTTAATGTGGCACGCATTTCAAGTGACAGCAAGGTTACATCGTGTTACAGTTTTCATGTGTCAAACACAACTATGCAAAAAGCATTTATTTTTGGCAATATGACAGAGATCTGATATTCTATTTGTCATATTTCTGTTTTGCATAAAACTGAAGAATATTCGGTATATCCTATACTGTATTCTAAAATGATCTGATATTAACTTTTGCATAGATTTTATTGAAAAGAGCTTAGGCTCATGTAACCAAGTTTTAAGATATATGAATATTAGGGGTGTATGATATTGACAAAAAATAATATCTCAATATTTTCTGGGATTTTATTGATAACGATAATTAGATGATATTTTGCTGAGTGTGTTATTGTGCTGGTGTCTTAAGGACTGCCGTGGACCGCTGACTCCTAAAGTGTTTGATATTCTTCATATTCTGTGTGGTCAGTTCACACTGATAGAAATGAATCTTTTCCAAAAAGTTTAAACTGATTTTTACATTTTATGGGCATTTTTACCTTTATAAAGCCTTTTTTCTAAAAGTGTCCATTATCCTTTGAGTCAAATTCTTACATTTAATCAGTGAATTAGAATAATAAGACATTTGGGCTGTTAGCAAGCAAATGAAATCAACACAGAAGCTGCGTCGGAAGAGGCATTTAGATGTATTTACACACTGTTTAATGAGAGAAATAACCTGCAATTACAAATGCATAAATAATGGTTTACTATATTAATCATAAAACGTTGAATATTGATATTTGAAATGATTTAAAACATGAAAAAAAAGTCGAAATGTGAAATTAAAACCGCCAGTAGGTGGCAGCAAGTCACTGTTAATAAGTGAGTCATTGCAATTGAACCGAATCATTTAAACGGTTGATTCATTCAGGAACGAAAGGCCATCATGTTGCTCAGAGACGCAAAACAGCGCTGTGGCTGTGTTTGGAATGATTTTTGTTGGCGAAATAGAGCAAAAACAGGCAATATGGTGTCTAAAACTTAAGTCTCTTAATTAACTTCTTGTTTATTGAGCTGTTGTAATCAATATCACATTTGTAATCATGGTAATTTTTGGAGAAAAACGGCACTCTTCCTGTGAAATTGATTAACTATATGAAGTGGTATAAATATACATATTTTCTGCCCCCATGTCTTGAATTTGTGATCATTCCAAATGCATTTTAATAGACTGAATCATGCAGTGAGTGAAAGAACGCACTCTAAATGCGCAAACGCACTAGTCTAGACTTCATGTACGCGTGCACTCTGTAGTGTTTTGAATGGTTTTTGCAAAATATTCGATAATGTCAAATCGCACATCGTTAAAACAACAATTACTATATTATCGCAGACGATATATATTGCACACCCCTATATGCTTTTAAGTTTTTCTTGCCTCATGGGTTTACATTATCTTAACAAGCAAAGCAATTCAACATTACATTAAATAAAATATTTGGGCAACAGATTATCACAAATGTTTTATGTTTATTTATGTTTATTGAACACAGTGTGTCTGTGAAACATTGAGGTACCATCGTAGTAGTTTTGTGCACGCCCGAATGTCATGACAACGTACAAAAAGTACGCTGGAAACACTTAACGTAACGTAACATAAATGCACATAACTAACGTAAATCAAGCAAGCTAATATGCATAGGCTACGAAGTGTTGGCGAAATAAAATATTAGTGGACCGGAGGGAATAATATGGATTTTTTTTCCAGAAAACTTCTTTCACAAAATAAATTCAAGCACTTTCAAGGACCTGTACCTATGTATGTTTGTTTTCAAAAACTTTCCAGGGCCTTGAAATTTCTTTTTCAGATTCACAAACTTTCAAGGATTTTAAGGACCCGTGGGAACCCTGTTTATTGCATTGTAATCATTTAAAGCAATAAGGCCTTGAGATCATGCTATATTGAAAATATATTCAGCATAGCCTCTCATAACTTATTGTTGAAAACATACACTGTCACTACACACACAGTTGTTTATGTAAACTTCAAATCTCATCACAGAAGTGCTAAAGAGCAGTGCTTCTCATTTTCATTCTCAGCATGATGCTGCAGCGATCACAGGGGAACTGGAGTGCCTAGAATCCCTTTGGGCATTTATTTCAGTTACCTGGAAATTCATGCTGCTTTTAAAGCTAAAGCATGACATTTGAGCAAGCAGCGCACACACACGTTTAAAACAAACTCTCGGCAGCAGATTTTAGGATCACTCACTCATGCGTTGACTTTAGTATAATTCACAGATTTAATGGCTATTGAACAGGCTTTAATGCTATTTGCAAACAAAGTCAAAGCATCCTGTTCTGCAAACTTACCAACAGTAATAAAAGTTACTGTTGGTCATCCTGAAAACAAGCTGTTTTCAAAATGTATAAATGTTCCTTTAGTTGAAGTAACCTATTATACATAACTACTTATGTTTATCAGGCAATACAATTTCCAGACGGAATTTCTTATTTACTGTATCTGTAAGCGTCCCTGATCACAGGATGCAATTAAAAAAAACTTTAACACTTTACCTTGACAACTTCCTGGGAACAATGAGCAAAAATGAAGTATCCATCTAAAAAACAACCTATGCACTGATTCTGTGGATTGCAATTAGTAGTTGTCATAGGTTAAGAATCTTATGAAACACAACTAACGCTGCTTTTAACAAGTGCAGTGTTTAAAATCATGTTGAAACGCAAGTAGTCAGATCTTTTCTGCCATATTGTGACGTACATCCGAGCATAGCAA
Organism: Tor tambroides; assembly: GCA_021397915.2. Taxonomy (NCBI): domain Eukaryota; kingdom Metazoa; phylum Chordata; class Actinopteri; order Cypriniformes; family Cyprinidae; genus Tor; species Tor tambroides. Next base: position 16,932 of record JAFVLL020003234.1, on the reverse strand, counting down.
ATGTATGGCCTGGGCTTAGTTCTACGCATCAGCTGTTGATTACATTTTAGTATGTTGCCAGTGCACTCAAAAGTGGAGGCAGAAGGATGCAAGATTGCAGGGGTGAGTTTTAATAACTAAAAGAATGGAGAAGTCCTACATATGTCACCAGAGAGAAGACTGCCATTTTCACTTAAAGGTCCCGTTATGACATTTTGATTAAACATTCTGAGGTATGAGGTCAAAACATTAAAAATGACACATATGCACAGATGAACTGCTCACAAAAAGATCTACAGCATGCATAGATAGAGTAGAAAACAGCTGATGTGAACAGAATGCATAAAAACCCAAGTCACAGAACAAGTGACACCTTTCACAACAATGCAAAAAGCCACTCGCCAAACCTTCACCCTCTCTGTTCCTCTCTGTTGGAACGAGCTGCTAACATCCACCCGAACTGCTGAAAAAATCACATCTTTCAGGATCAGCTGAAGACCTCTTTTGCAACCACCCCACACTCTTGAACCAAAGCACTTCAAAAAATTCTCCTCTTCTCTAGCTTGCTTCCTAATCTAGTTGTAAAACAAGCCTGGCATTGTATATTAAGCATATTGTTGGCTCCTTGATGAAGCACGTTTGTTCCTCTTTGCTTTTGTTTTTCTTTAGTTAATTGCTTTGGATAAAAGCATGTAAATGTAAATGTAATGTAAAAGAAAAAACAAAGCATGAGGCATACTGTATATAATTACAACTGACCTGGGGGAGCAGTGGAGTCACCATAGCCTTTCATGTCAAGAGCTAGAACCCTGAATCCAGCACTGGCCAAAGCCGGAATCTGATGAGAAAAAATAAACAGTGGTGCTTGTGTTCTAAGTGGTTGCCAGGGCATTGCTATGCGGTTGCTAAGATGTTCCAAGTGTTATTAATGCATTGCTACCAAGTTAACCATTAACTAATTTTCTGTAATTTACCAAGGTAATAAAATACAGAGTACAGAGTTAGAAATATACATTAAATCTTTTAAAAATGAAACAAAAAAAATTGCATCATCACAGTCTGTAAAAAAGGTCCATTCTTTCATTCTTCTATTCATTAACCAAAGTAACATTATTCCAATTCCCCTGGAGCTGTATTCAAAGGTATAATAATGAAAGCTAATGAATCACCACTTTCGGCGTTTAAACCCAATACCCGTGGGTTACCTGCCCTGATCTTTAACCACTAAGCTATGAGACTCATAATAATCTCACTACCTTCAAAGGTCTGTATTCCGGTTGCATCAGCTGAAAGATTTGAGATTCCTCACCTGATACCTCCAGGAAAACCAGCTCTCAGGGAAGCCATGGCACAGGAGAACAGGCGGCCCTTCTCCCAAGTCCACATAGTGGATCCTCACGCCAGGCTGAAAAACAGAACACATTATTTATGACCCTTGCTAAAAATAACACACTGCCATTGAACTTTGGCACAATTAAAACAGAGATAAGCATTGCAAATGACCTTAATATTCACGTATCCATGAGAGACATTTTCAGGATCACAAGACGGTGGCTGGAGATCACTGGTGACCTGTCAAGTTATCCATTAAAACCATTAAATGACAAAGGTCATTTATGTTTTTTTTTCACTGTAAATTAAAAGATGACTTGTTCTTTTTAACTTCCAAAAACTGTAAATTTAACAGTATTTTTAGATGTATTACAGTCTTTCGTTACAGTTTTATTACATTTATTATACATAATAAGGGAACCTGCTGTTAACCAATTAACTGTTTTTTACTGTAGCTTTTTTGCAGTCTTTTACCATTCTTTTTTTTTTTTTTTACAGTGTGTCAATGGAATTACGAGGTTTAGGGTAAGAATTCCTCACCTCTATTTCTGTAAGCTTCTGGATTTCCTTAAGAGCCTCAGTGATGTCCTTGACTTGAATAGCTGTCATTCCCAAACCTTCAGCGGCCTTGGTACTTTCTTCATCCACATCCAGCCAGACTGCCTTAAACAAGTAAATTATAAGAGCATTTGGTTACATCCATAACTAGCAGCTTTTGAATCCGCTCTTTCCAATTGGAGCGCTTCTGAAATTATTTACTGCTCTTACTTCTTGAGGTTTAATTGCAAGTTTCTCAAGAGCATTGGTAAAGATGTCTGGCTCTGGGATTCTGACACCGGCATAGCAAGATCTCACAACCAGGTTGAAATGGCTTTCCAATACGGAGTGAATCCTAGCGACGCTGTCTCTCTGATCAGTGTCATCCACCCAGATATTGGCCAGGACGCAGGTAGAGATGCCTTAAAAGAAAAGTTCACCCAAAAATTTTAAATTGCTGAAAATTTAGTCACCATCAGACCATCCCAGATCCCAGAAATTAATTTGTTTCTTCACCGGAAAAAAAAAAATGGGAGAAATGTAGCATTACATCACTTGCTTATCAATGGATCCTCTGCAGTGAATGGGTGCCGTCAGAATGAGAGTCCAAATAGCTGATAAAAGCATCACAATAAGAGATGGAGTAATTATGTATTATGGACTCACAGCTTTTCATTTCACAGGATGTTAACTGATGGACTGGAGTGTTGTGGATTACTTGTGGATTATTGTGATGTTTTTATCAGCTGTTTGGACTCTCATTCTGACGGCACCCGTTCTGCATTTGTCCAATCTGAAGAAACAAACCCATCTACATCTTGGATGGCCTGAGGGTGAGTAAAGTTTTAGCTAATTTTAATTTTTAGGTGAACTATTTCTTTAAGAGATAAATCAACAATTCAACAAAAGGTTTATTCAAAACCTCGCAATACAAAAGCAACATACCATGACGACGGAGGACAGTGGCAGCATCAAGAACGGGCTTGTTGAATTCTACCTGCCCAATATCACTGAAAAGCTTCTGAGCTGAGAATTGTGCAGGTAAAGAAAGTCCCTGATCGGCCGCAACCTTCTGACACTCAGCTTCAAACTCAGGAATCATCTGACATGTCAAATCAGGATTAAATATTTTTGTTCTGTCATGTCATATGCATGAATACAGTTTATGAATGAATGAAAATAACCTGAGTTAGAGTGACTTTTCCTTTCTCCAAGCGATACAGTGCATTCTCATTTCCAAGTTTTGCAATTACATTCTTTATGAAACCCCTAGAGCAACACAGTACTGGCAATGAAATATAATATTAAATGAAAAAGCAAAGCATACAAATTATATATAGGCCTATCTATCTATCAATCTATCTATATATATACATATATAACAAATGTATTAGGCTACATTTTTATTTTACATAACATAGAATAAATACATTTATAATAAATTATTATTTTTATATAAAATATTTTATAATAAATAAATAAATAAATAAAACAAACAAATAATACTCACATACCTCGAAATACCAGTAGTTTCCTCAAACTTCTGAAACGTCTGGGCGAGATGGGGTGTAACAACACCACCCCACAAACTAAACAACACTGCCTTCTTCATTGGAAACTAGTTTTATTTTCTTTTATTCAAAACTAACACGTCTCTGGGCAAAAAAGGAAACACAGGGCAGAAAATATTACACGACTTGTACTTGCTTGCCACTTCTGCCAGGACAAATACACACAATGTTTACAGTACAAAGTTCATTGCGCAATGGCGTCATAAAGTTGAACTTTTATGTTTACCTGATGTGCAGATTCTGATGTCTGGACGCAGGGAGATCGCTGTACCACAGTTACCGCAGTGCCATTAGCAACTTGTAAACTAATGCTGTAAGGACTGGCACTGCCGAAGTTCATAAAACCCAGCCCGTAACTGCATTTGGCTCAAATACTACGACCTCTACTGTGACAGAGAATAGCTCATGAATATTAATCGCGTTATCGTCACGTTCACCAAATACTCGTACCTGATTGGCTGGAAGGCAGACGACGGGGCGCGATTGTGTCTCGTTAGAAGCGCCAGGAATGTTGCCAAGCAACGTCAACAGGACCTATTTAATATTCATAAAAGAGCTCAAAAGAAAAAAAAAAACGTTTGTGAATACTACTTATTTAACATAAAATGCCTTATTATTTAACATGCAATATATCAAATTAATATAATAATTATTAAATAATATATAATAAAGAAATATTAAACTATATATATTTAAATATGACAAAATATGTGTATTATAATGCACAACACAAAATATTATTTGATAAGTCAATAATTAAATGTACCAATATATTTAAAGAAAACCCTTTATAGAAAACTATTATTATTAATTCATAATGTGCATTTTCACAAAACGGTGTTTAGAAAATCATAACATCATAATCATAACAAAAATCAAAACAAAAAATCTGAAAATATTTTTTATTTACATTTACATTTAAATGTATGAATTTAGACGTTTTTATCTAAAGCGACTTACAATTGGGGAATTCATCAAGCGATTCATCTTAAAGAGGCAAATAGACACAGGAAGTGCTTGTAATACCAATTTTCAGGCATTGTTCAAATAAGTACAAGCTAGAGTGGGGATTAAGTAAAGAAAAGCAAAGGTTTTTTGTTGTTGTTTGTTCATTTATTTATTTATTTATTTATTTATTTTGGATCATTCCACCAGCCAGGAACAGTCAATGAAAATGTTCTGGAAAGTGATTTTGTGCCTCTCTGTGATTGTACCACGAGGTGTCGCTCACTTGTAGATCTCAGACTTCTGGAGGTGATGTAGATTCACAAGATTGAGTGGAAGTAGGCAGGTGCTGAGCCTGTGGCTGTTCCATAAGCAAGCATCAATGTCTTGAACTTGATGCAAGCCACAACCGGAAGCCAGTGCAGGGAGATAAAGAGAGGTGTGACGTGAGCCCTTTTGAGCTTGTTGAAGACCAGACATACCGCTGCATTCTGAATCATTTGTAGAGGTTTGATTGTGCATGATGGAAGTCCAGCCAGAACAGCACTGCAGTAGTCCAGCCTAGAAATGACAAGGGGCTGGACAAGAAGTTGTGCAGCATGCTCCATTAGAAAGGGCCTGATCTTTCTAATGTTGTGCAATGCAAACCTGCATGATCGAGTGGTTTTTGCAATGTGGTCTTTGAAAGTCAGCTGGTCATCAAAGATTACACCAAGATTTCTGACCGAACTTGACAGGGTAATTGTTGATGAACCTAGCTGGATGGTGAAATCATGCTGCAGAGTTGGAGTGGCAGGGAAGACAATGCTGAGATGGAGTGGCAGGGAAGACAATGCTTTATCCATGCTGAGATGTCCGCCAGGCAGCCTGAGATCTGTGCAGCTACCATCTGGTTAAATTGACAGATAGAGCTGTGTGTCATCAGCATAGCAGTGGTAGGAGAAACCATTTGCCTGTATGATGGGTCCCAGTGATGTAGTGTATATGGAGAAGAGGAGGGGTCCAAGAACTGATCCCTGAGGAACCCCAGTGAGCAGTTGATGTGCTTTGGATACCTCCCCTCCCCAGGCCCTACCTGTGAGATAAGATTCAAACCAGCGAAGTGGAATCCCAGTGATGCCCAGTGATAAGAGGGCAGACAGGAGGTGTCACAGTGTCAAAAGTGGCAGATAGATCCAGCAGATATATAAGAATTTTAGATTGGTAATATTAATATTGAAGTGTAATAAAAAAATACATTTAGTACAGTTAAATGACATAATTAAAAGTCAATAATTATATGTACCGATTTATTTTTCAAATTTATAGACAACAATTATTTTATAACATTCATTTTCACACCAATAATATGTCTAAACATAATATAGTAATAGTAATATGGTTAAAAAATCATAACATCATAAAAATCATAACAAAAAATCTAAATGTTTTTATATATAAGAATGTAATATTTATAATATTATAAATAAATATAATAGAAATACATTTATTATATGTAATGCATCACAAATTATGTATTGTAATAAGTCATTAATTGTACGATTTATTTTTATTTTTTATTTTCTGAACGCGGAAGTCTCGGCCGACTGGAACGGTGCTTTACATTTCCGGTCTCTGGTTTCTAGTCACATTTACATATTTTCCGAGCCGATAATATAACGTGAAACCTATGAAAATGGTTTAAAATAGCATATGGCGCCATAGTTTCATCACTTTACAGTGTCTCAGTGACCGTCTTTTTGCAGTAAAGGACCTGTCATAGTTTGAGTGGAAAGATGAGCACACGTGCATATACAACTCCTGATCGGGGCGAAGTTCACGGAATTTTGTCCACAGAATGATAAGAGCACACATTATTTTAACATATTATTTTATTATTTCACACTCAATGGACATGGACAGTACTTTAAAGGAATTCCTTTGCTTATTACCATTAACTGTGGCAGCCAACAACAGCAAACTTTAACCCTGTGCACATTTTTATATTTAGTTATATTGAAAAAGTTTCAATGCAGTCGATCTTTTTTACCCGGTTTTAACATGGATTTCTTTGGAGACCGGAACTAGTCTAGAGCAACCAAACGGAAGAATCCATAGAGTCCATCATGGCGCCACTCATCGGTTACTCAGGAAAAAGGTCTTAGCGCAGTTTTCCTGTTATGTTTATTTTGTTTCTGTATTTTTTATTTTATTTTATTTTTTTTTGTTATGCTGCTATTGGGACTTTTTTGAATTGTACTAAGAATTTTCTGACTGTTGTTAACTGGTGTTTTGTATGTTCAAGCAATAATTAAAAAAAGGTCTTAGCGCATCTAAGCCACGCCCCCTGGGGGGGGGGGCTTTTTGTTATAAATCAGAAATGACAAGGAGGCAGCTTCCCGCAATACAAAGTCAATGGAGAGAGCTGGATTGTTGGGTGTGGTTTTCAGACTATGACGCTTTGCGCTGATGAACTGAATTCAAAGTAGGCGGTGCTTTTCGCTGATTGGCTAATCCTAAAACAAATTGTGTCATGTAAATATTTATTTATTTATATTTATTAAAAAATGAATAATTAATTTTTTGAGTATTTGGTCCTTTATAGTAGCAAACTGAAGACTTATTTCACAATGTAAACCCCTCCCACTGATCCTCTATGGAGACGCACAACATCCTCATTGGCTCACAGTCCGTCAGAGCCGCTCAGTGAGTCTGATGCTGATCCAGAGCTGCACTATCACAACCACTGCATGATCAGCACATACAACAATCATGACAGGCCGTTTCACACGCTTCTAGACTTCTGCGGATGGACATGGATCGAAATCATTTCAAATTATTTTTGAAGAATCTCCCGCTGTTCTTCCTTGTTGTGGAACACGTTAAACCTGGTAAGTGCACAGTTCTTTTTAATTAGTGAAATTATATTGATGGAAATCGCATTATTCAGTTCATTTGCGTATTTCAAATAATATGTATTTGTGAATGAAACACTTACAGTGTCATGCAAAGTATAATCAAAAAGTTTTAGACGAAGTATTGAGTGTTAATGTCTTATTCTCTTCATGTATCAGTGGTTTAGGTACTTGAAATGCATGTTAATAACATTTTAACCACGATTTTCCTGCAGAAACGTCTACGTGCATCATATTCAATGTTATACTAAATCCACTGGCAATATTTTAAGCTAAAAATGCAGTGGTTAATTCATATGCAGGATTTAAAATCTCAGACCACATTATATTAAAGCTCTTTAATTGGAACATTCTTAAATCAAGTGGACATTCTGAAATTAATATTCATTTTAAATTCAACTCAAAAGAATGCAAAATAGTAGCAGTTTCAGATTTTTTGACCCCACTTCAACATACTCTGTGTTTTTGCATTGCACTGGTTGTTGTTTTGTGACTCCACTCAGCTTTAATATGAAGTTTCCACCCTCTAAGAAAAAAACATCACAAATCACCGGACGGCTGGATTAATTAGAGTTGACTGCAGTGATTAAGGAACGAATAGTAATTACAGTGAGGAGGCGGCTGTGCTCGACCAGCCTCTTATTTTACCCAGCCATAACTCAGTTAGTGTGAGTGACCTCAGCAGTGACCTATTCAGTGTTCTGCATCTTCTATAGTACATTTCCAAATAATTTATCAGACACTTTGTAATCAATTACAGTGCTGAATTAATCAGTTGTCACTAGGGGTGTGCGGCAGAGCCAATCTGTATCTCTACAGTCAGTGTCTGTATTCAGATATAATCGGAAGCGAGTGGGGCTTGAACCGGAAGTACGTAGAATTACATGAGAAACACGCTTTAAATGTAATTCTATTCCCTACATAGTTTTCATTTAACAAATATTCCTTGTATTACTAATAAAATTATCATTTTTTAATTAGAATTAAACATTTCTTTAAAAATCTAAAACACTAAAACAAAAATTTATGGAAGGTAATTGCAACACCTTTTTCCCACGGCGGAAACAAACTTCCATCTCACAGTTCTGACTTTTTTCTTGCAATTCTGAGAAAAAAGGCAGAGTTATGAGATATAAACACAGAATCCTGACTTTTTTGTTTCCTTCATGAAATGAAAAATAAAAAAGTTTATTGCAACTTTTCATCTCACAGTTCTGACTTTTGTACATTTATATTTCATAACTGCAAGGGGGAAAGTCATAATTTTGAGATATAAATTCAGGGTTGCAGGGAAAAAAAAGTCTTACATTTTTATTTACAAATTGTAGTTATTTTTTTATTCCGTAATGGAAACAAACTTCATAAAAACAAAATGTTAAATAAAAGCAATGTTTCTTTCTTTCATTTATTTTTTTTAAATTATTTTTCAGAGGGTCTTCGCATATCAAGTTTTGTCAGGACAATCATCCACAACCTCAAATAAGAGGACTCTATATAAAATAGCTTAGAGAACATGGAAGTTGAAAGAAAATAATTAGTGGCTGAAAACTGCTAAAACAACTTTTACTATGCCTAATATAAATGCAAATCTGAGCAAATCATTAAAAAAAATACATAAATTACAGACCGACTCCATGACTCTAAGACTAAAAAAACATATTGTGTGTCATACTGCACAAGGTTTAACATTTATACAGACATATCAAACTGTAGAAGATGTGTATGATTTAGTATCTTAATTGTCACTGAAAGTTGCAATGGCAGAGATTAAAATAAAGTTGCATGATCAAGAACTGTCAGAAACTCTCTATTTGTCTATGAATATGTCCTGCAGCATTATCAGATGGTTGGATCCATGCACATGCAGAGGACAAACTCTTTAAAAAACTCTTCATCGGTTACAATAAGTGGTCCAGACCCGTGCGGAATATCAGCGATATTGTTATTGTCAAATTTGGCCTCTCAATCGCCCAGCTCATTGATGTGGTAAGTTGATATTTTGCATGTTTTTGATGCTTGCCTTGAAAACATTACAAGAAAAAGTCCTGGTTATAATTGAGTGGAAAACAATGCAAATTAAAAGCATCAATGCAATAAGACCATCTTGAGTGCATTCATTTTTTTGCGTCATAAAAATCAGAGAACCGAAGAATTGTACATGCTAACATGATTTTTACATTTCTGATGAAAATATGAGTGGTGCTTCAGCTTGAGTCCCTCCTTCAGTGTAAGTCTGTGGGATTTATTCATCTACCAGGCCAAATTTATATAGTTTTGATGCTTACTTTCTGCTCTGGTATTCTACAGGACGAGAAAAATCAAATGATGACAACAAACGTTTGGCTAAAACAGGTGACAGCCTTAATATTTATCTGTATTGAATAATAAATTATATTGTGGTCAAACCTCAACCGATATAATTCACGAACCCTTCAGATAACCATGTGAGAACAAATGCGATAATTATGTTCTATATATTATAAAAAGGCCATTAAACCTCAAAGGTACCTTCAGCAGCACTTACATACACCGAATTTTATGGTTTTGTTACTAACTACATTCTAAAAAAATTTTACAGAGGGTTTTGTTCATATTTCATTTACCTGATTTTATACAACATTTTATATATTTTTTCATTTGGCCATTTAAAATTACTATGGGCAAATGTGACTTTTTGACCTCTGACTTCTGCAGGAATGGAACGATTATAAACTGCACTGGAATCCATCTGAATTTGATAACGTGACGTCTATTAGAGTCCCGTCAGAGATGATTTGGGTGCCTGACATTGTTTTATACAATAAGTAAGTATTGATGTGAAAGGTTGTGAAACACATGACATATGGAGTAATATTTTGTCAAGGCGGTCCTGGCTATTTGGACATTAAAGATTATGATTAAACTAGCAAAGTGTCCTGTTAAAATTATGAAAGAAAGAGGACGGTCCAAGTCTTAATGGCTCTATTAATATCTGCAGGCAGTAGATCCGGCACTCTGGTGTTTATGTGAAATCAACCAGACATGGCATGAAATAAGATGTTAAGCACTGCTGTAGTTGATTAAAAAAAGGTGCATGTTTTAATCTCCTAATAAAATGTCAAATGACTCATCTATTTTCAGAAACACCAGGTCTGTCTTTATCTAGGAGGCATATTTGATCTCGACAAATGAGAAATTGAGGTCCTCTTGCATCGTCAGATACCTGGAGCAAAAAACGGAAAGTGCTGTAGATATTTGAAGCAATTAATGCAATTGTCATGGAACATCTTCCTAGAGGCGTAAAGAAAGTTTGTAGCCCAGATACATCAAAGACACTTCCTATAATTCATCCATATTTTACAGAAAGCACTTTTTAAAAGGGTCATACTTCTGAAATCCAGTTTTAATGCTAGTAAATTGTATTTATTTATTTTTATTTATTTATATTTTGTGCGTTAAATTTTTTTTTGCTGCTGTCCCTTTAAGATTTAGATCATTGCTTTTATTGCTTTTATTTAAAACAAAATAAAATAGTAGCACAACTGCTTTCAGCATTGATAATAAATAATTAAAAAAAATTATTAAATACCAAATCAGCATATTTGAATGATTTCTAAAGGATAGAGTAATGGCTGCTAAATGGCTTCAGCTTTGGCATCACAGGAATAAAGTACATTTAAAATATATTTGGGGAAAAAAACAGGTATTTTAAACGGTAATAACATTCCACAATTACATTGTTTTTTAAAATGACCAAATAAATGGCCATTTTTGCCACATATGAAAAAAGTAATCCCTTGCTAAATTATAATTTTGATATTAAAATCTATGATATAAAAAGTGAATTACTGTATAACATATTAAGTCATAACTATGCGATAAAAAGGAGAATTATGAGACAAAAGTTGGAATTATGACTTAAAACATTAAAATCATGAGATTAAATGGTCAAAATTACGAAATAAGCCGTAAGTATGAGTTAGTCATATTTATGATATATTAAGTCATAACTATGAGATAAAAGTCATAATTATGAGATGTAAATGTAACATTATGACATTAAACAGTTGAAATAAGATAAAAAGTCAAAATTATGATATAAAATAACGAGATAAAAGGTCAAAATTATGATATACTAATTCACAATTGAGATAAGGACATAATGAAATAAAAAGTCAAAATTTAGACATTAAAGTTGAATTAAATAAAGTGTCAAAATTGGGACAAGTTATAATTATGAGAAACTATGAAAAATGCAGCCTTGATGAGCAAAAGAGACCTTCTAAAGCATTTAACAAATCTTAGCGAACCCAAACTATTGAACGTTGCTGTAACCTCATGTGGTTTTGTCTACAGCGCAGATGGCGAGTTTGCGGTGACCCACATGACCAAAGCCCACCTGTTCCACACAGGAAAGGTGAGCTGGGTTCCTCCAGCCATCTACAAGAGCTCCTGCAGCATTGACGTCACCTTCTTCCCGTTCGACCAACAAAACTGCAAGATGAAGTTCGGCTCCTGGACCTACGACAAGGCCAAGATTGATCTGGAGCAGATCGAGAACGCCGTTGACCTGAAGGACTACTGGGAGAGCGGCGAATGGGCCATCGTCAACGCCGTGGGAACCTACAACACAAAGAAATACGACTGTTGTCACGAGATCTACCCGGACATCACCTACTTCTTCATCATCCGCCGTCTGCCTCTGTTCTACACCATCAACCTCATCATTCCCTGCTTGCTCATTTCTTGTTTGACCGTGTTGGTGTTCTACCTGCCGTCGGACTGCGGAGAGAAGATCACGTTGTGTATTTCCGTCCTCCTTTCCCTCACCGTTTTCCTGTTGCTCATCACTGAAATCATTCCCTCGACGTCTCTGGTCATTCCACTGATTGGAGAGTACCTGCTCTTCACCATGATCTTTGTCACGCTCTCTATAGTCATTACTGTTTTTGTGCTTAACGTGCACCATCGTTCACCAAGCACCCATAAAATGCCCCGCTGGGTCCATTCGGTGTTCCTGGACCTCATTCCCCGCTGGCTCTTCATGAGACGCCCGGAACCCGATCAGAAACGCCGCAATACGCTCAACCTCAGCACGGCCAAAAGCTGGCTTCGGCAGGAGACCGATGTGGACGGACTGAACTGTCAGGACATGGAGTTCGGGTCAGGGATGGGAATATCAACGTCCATCTCGTCCCCATCCGCCACATCTCAGCATCTGTCCGACTCGGAGCCTTTACTCCAGAAGTACGAGCTCCAGCAGTTAGGACACGTGGTGAACCTGTGCCAGCGTCCAGCTAAGCTTACAAATCTTGTGTCTGACCCCAGTCTGACCTTCTCACCGTGTGTCCTACGAGCTCTGGATGGGGTACGGTACATCGCTGATCACCTGCGTGCTGAGGATGAAGACTTCTCGGTGAGTGACTCAAACGTTCAACCCATTGTTTAGGGACTACAGTATATAAGCACAATTCCAAAACATAAAAAAAATAAGCATTATTGGTAAACCATAATTATGGCATTAAAAAGTTGTAATTATAACAAAAAAGTCAAAATTATGGCAAAATTGTGACAAAAGTCATAATTATTAGATGAATCGAAATTTTACATAAATCAAAATATGAGAAGTCAGAATTATGAGATAAAAAGTTATACTTATGAGATAGTCAAAACTATGACATACCAAGTCATAGAAATGAGATAAAACGTACCTATCATGAGAAAAAAAATTCAATTATGACAAAAAATATATAATTATGAGACAAAAGTTTGAAATTCTGACACTAAGTTATACTTATGAGATTAAAAAGTCAAAATAATGATATACTAAGTGATAACTGAGATAAATCGTACCTATCATGAGATTCAAAAAAATCAGTTGAGATAAAAAGTCAAATTATGACACAAAGTCATAATTATGAGATAAAGTGAAATATTACAAAAGTCAGAATTATGAGATAAAACAAATTTATGACATACTACTGTAAGTCAATTATGAGATAACAGATATGCATTAAAAAGGTTAAATTATGACATACTAAGTAATTATAAGTCAAATTATGAGATAAAGTCAAAATTGAGAGATAAATAAAATTATGATATACTAAGTCATAATTATGATTAAAAGGTAGAAATCATAAGAAAAGTTTGAAATTGAGATAAAAAGTCAAAACTGACATGTATAAACCAAATTATAAGATAAAGTCGAAAATGACATACTGTCATAATTATGAGATAAAAAAAAAAGAGAAAAAAAAGACAAAAGCTTGCATTTTTGGTCATATTTATAACTTACAGCATAGTTATGCCTATTTATCTAATTTTTCACTTTTATCTCATAATTATGACTTAGTATGCCATAATTACGACTTTCTGTTATAAAGTTACATTGTGAATTATCAAGTTGTAGTTATGAAAAACAAAATTACAATGACAAGAGCACATAACAAAACTACAAAAAAATTAAGCTAAAATTGATTACTGAAAATATAAAATAAAATCTAAAAATAATACTAAAAATAACCAGCCTCACAATGCAATTGTAAGATATAAAGTTGCATGCATGTGAAATAAAGTAATAAAATACATAACATAATAAAAAACATGTAATTGTGAGATACAAAGATGATTTGTAGGAAAAAAGTTGTAATTAGAAATAAAATTTCAATTACGACAAAAAAGTCGCTATTCTTATAATTACCCTTTTAAAAAGTGTGAAGTGGAAATGGACTGGGATTTATAAAATGCCAAACCCTTTGGTGTGACTATTATGTTTTTCACCAACTAGACTGACATTCCTCTTTCCTGTTTCATTGTCACTGCCCTCATTACGCTGTTCCTGCTCTGACCGCTTTTGAAGCGCACTGCGTGTTTGCTTTTCGACAGGTCAAGGAGGACTGGAAATACGTGGCAATGGTGATTGACCGTATCTTTCTGTGGATGTTCATCATCGTGTGCCTGCTGGGGACGGTCGGCCTCTTCTTGCCTCCCTGGATCTCAGGAATGATCTGAGCGCTCGCTTAAAGAGCCGAGATACAGGCTGACATCAAGAGCTCCGATAAAGACTTCCCTGATGGAAGCCAAGGCCTTTTCCAGAGACCATTACAAACATTTGTTACATGAAAAAAGCTCTTTTTATTTCGTCTCTTCCTTTGATGACAGACCCGCTCGTTCAGGGATTAGCTGAGAATGCGGGAAACACAGGAAACACATCTCACCTCTCACTGAATGCGTGACATTTACCACTATCAATCTGCGCCCGAGTCCTGTCGTTTCCATGCATAAAGAGCGTGACCGTCAGCACCGCAATATGCAAAATTAACCTTTGAGAAAGAGGCAAAGCTTATGTGACCCTGACGGGTGGCAGTTCAATTCAGTTCACTCTTTACCCTTTATCCAACTGTTCAATGAATCATAGACTGCATTTTGTGCCACTTTGAACAGCAATTATCTCCAAGGTCAGAAGGCAACTCCTATTTATTTATAACTTTCTCAAGTCTTTGAAAACGCAGTGCTTTTGATATTGCGGAGGTCTTGAATTACGCAAGTCGGGTCTGTGAATCATGTGGGTCAATGACTTTTAAATGGGACCTGAGAGAAAAATGACATTTACTACCTGAAATTCTGCTCGCCCATTGAACTAAAACATGAAGAGCAATTAAAGTTGCAAAATGTTAGATAACAACTAGGATAGGCCTTCATTACATATACATTTCTCAGTCTGTTTACTTAATAATTAATATAACTGACTCTATCTGCCAGTCATATCCCTTGATAGCTCCATTTTACAGCTGTGTAAAAAGACTCATGATCAATGAAATGATATAAGCGATGTCGCCCTCTGCTGATGGTTGTGTAAAACAACTGATTCACAGTCATGGAAAACCTAGAAATGTGCAATTAAAAATTATATAGGCAATGGCTAAATAAAAAGTAACACATTAAAAAAAATTAAATAAGAATATTTTATTAATATATTAATTTAACATTAAATGATTTCATTGGCCACACAAATGATCTTTGTGCAATCTCTCTAAAAGTCTTTATAAAGTAATCCAAATTGATTGGAAAAGGAATTTCATTGGTCAAAAGGTAAACTCTAATAGAATTTTCAAATTATATTCAAAATGCATATATATTTTAATTGAAAACAATCCAGATTTTTCCTCACAATTTTGAGAAAAAAGTTTGAATAGCAAGATTTATACTCAGAATTGTGATATAGAAATAGTAACTTGTAATTGCAGGAAAAAAAGGTTTATAAAGCATATCAATTTAAAATAAATTTGAATAATAATTTTATCTTTTTTTCATATCATAATTAATTTCACAAATCTTTATTTAGTAATCCAAATTGACTGGGCATGGTATTTCAGTGGGCAAATGGTGAACTCTCAATTAATTTTCAAAATGTACTGAAAATATACACAATTTTTAATGTGCAAGACTCCTAATTTATATAGGCACTGAAAACACTAAGTTATTAAAAGTATTTTTGTGAAAAATACTTCTAGATCAGTTGTACTGTATAGAAGAAATACAAATTATATTGATGTTGCATTTATTTTCTATAAAACATACTTGTAATGTTTAGAGAATTAAATAAGTTATTGCTCTGACATGACAAAACTGCAAAATTCTGTATTTATTTCCTCCCACAAACTTAAAAGTCTTTGAAAACAATTACAGGCAGACACTGAAAATACATCTGAAAACATTCAACGTTGAAAGCACTGCTTTCATTATCATAGAGAAGCATAAATAAAGCAAGTTGTACCAGGTCATTTACAAAAGATTTCATCCTCCAGCTTTCTCATTGGATGACGTCCAATCAGGGATCAGATTTAGGGTGTGGTGGGTTTGGCCACATTGGCTCGTACTCGGGCCTGGTCCACAGCGTCCAGCAGGTTTTTGGAGTCCATGGCCAGCGTGTGAGCGGCCGCCAGCATCTGTTTCTTACACTCTTCCTTCAGAGACGTGACGGCGTTCTGCTGAGCCAGACGCATCTTACTAATCAGCTCGGCCAGATCCTTATTCAGCAACTTCTGAGTTCCTTCAATCTGACAAACAGAGAGCAGCCAGAACAACACTTTATACTCTCTAATGTATAGAAATATTATGGATTTTTTTCCCATCAGAAAAAAAGTTAATTACAACTTTTTATCTCACAAAAAAAGTCAGACTTACGAGATGTTAACGAACGATCTAAAAATTCTGACAATTTTCCTCTGGATTACAAGTTTATATCTCACTGTTCTGACTTGTTTTCTTGTAATTCTGAGTTTATATATAACAAAAGTCTTAACTCTGAGATATAAACTCAGAATTGCGATATATGAACAATTCTCTGAAATAGGTCAAAATGACAAGATGTTAACTGGTAACTGGGAGAAAAATAGTCAAGCTTGCTTCTGCCATGCAATAAAAAAATATTAAAGGTATATGCGACTTTTTAACTATTCTGATTTTTTCCCCTCACAATTGAGTTTATATCTCACAATTCAGACTTTTTTCTCACAATTCTGAGAAAAAAAGTCAGAATTACAAGATGTTAACTCACAATTTTGAGAAAAACATCAACCTAGTTTCTGGCATGGAATAAAAAAAACTAGAAAAGGTAAATTGCGAGAAAAACCGTCTCAGTTGTTAGACAAAAACCTCACAATTTACCTTTTCTAGTTTTGGAAACAAGCATA
>JAFVLL020003232.1:0-36583 GCA_021397915.2 Tor tambroides | reverse complement strand
AATATATATATATATATATATATATATATATATATATATATACAAGGGAAAACATAAAAAAACTATATATATTTAAAATATTCCAAATAAAATAAAATACAAATCTATCTATCTATCTATCTATCTATCTATCTATCTGTTTGGGTGTTTGTTTATTTTTTTTGCAATATTTTTCACTTTGATTTAGTTTAACTAAATTAATGTACTAAAATCAAGTATCCACCATGGAATAAAAAAGTAAAAAGTAATCTGATTTTCATTCTCAAAATTGTCAGTTTATATCTTGCAATTTTTTATTTTATTTTGTGGCTTTTTGTTTTATTCTGTATCTAATAATTAATATTTATATAGATATTAGATATGGAATTATAAAAATAGTAACTAATAAAAATGACAAGACTGCACAACAAAATTAACTAAAACTAACTGATATTAAAATGAAAATGGAAAATGCAAAAATAAAACTTAAATTTGCTATTTAAATAATACAAAAACTTTAATAGTATTACTAAAACTTTAACTGAAATTAAAATGAGAAATACAAAAATATTTAAAACCTATAACAGCATCTCAGTGATACTAAAATAACACTGAAGCACAGACGCACACACACTGTCTAGAAGACTCCAGAATGCAGTTTCATAGACTGAAACTCTTTCTCAACAGTTCTCTTCCCTTTTCTTCACACACACACACACACACACACACACACACACACACACACACACACACACACACAGAGACACAGACACACACACACACACACACACACACACACACACACACACACACACACACACACACAGAGTCTGGTCAGCTATCTTTGTAGGGACTCTCCATAGGCGTAATGGTTTTTATATTGTACAAAGCTTATTTTCTATTGCCCTACACCAACCCTACACCTAAACCTACCCCTTACAGGAAACTTTCTTCATTTTTACTTTCTCAAAAAACTCATTCTGTATGATTTATAAGCCTTTGTACCCATGGGGACCTCAATTTAGGTCCCCACCGTGACACAAGTCCCCATGAGTCTGTGTGAATTCAGGTTTAGGATATATAAACCTGTATACACACACACAAAAAAACACACACACACACACACACACACACACACACAAAGAGTCTCGTCCCCTTATCAGTGCACTCCGGCCCTCCCACAGTGCACACAGCAGGGTGCGGCGCTGCCTCAGACTCGCTGGCCTCTACTACTATTAGCTTTTCACAAAATCTTTCACTTGGTTCGACTCAAGACGCCTTGTGTTTAGACACGAGGATTAATAATCGAGCGGCTAACATTAGGCAACACCTTCATACACTGTTCATCCGGTGTCACACATGGCTGACTCACTGTGTCTCTGTGCGATGGCGCCCTCATTTATCTCTTTCCTCAAACGAACATATACGTCTGTGACATTACTAATGCATAATGTGTGGTAAAAGTCTTGGGAAGAGGGATTATTTGTACAGCGATTGCAGAACCGCCTTCTTGAACTAACAGAAGTTCTTGTTAAGTGGGCGTCAAAAGTCTAGTTAGTTGAGTAGTTCTGTTTTAAATGGGTTTTAAATGGATAACTGATTTTTACTGTGTTTTATCTCTTCAAACCGGTTCTGAGAAGGCCAAAAATGAAACTTGGATATGTGTGCACTCAGTAAATCAAGGTTTACAGTGTTTAACCTCATTATACACACACACAAATCATCACCGTCATATGATGGGCTGTAATAAACACAGCATAAAGAGATAAAGACAGAAGCACATATCAGCAGACGCCAGTCCAAACCTTAGTGTGCTGCCTAAATAGACTGTATTTTACAGCATCACAGCCCAGTGTTATTTTGGTGTCACTGAGATATTATTGTGATTTTTATAAAAAAAAAAATTATTTTAATATTTTTACATTTTTTGTTCAAGATCTTTAGTTTCTGTTCATTAGTTTCTGTTTTTTATAATGTTTATATAGTTTACATATTAGAAATGCTTCCTTTGCCTCTAACAGAAGTAAAATACATTCAAGTTTTCTTTAATATTTTATTTTAATTTTAATATTTTAAATGAGTTTTTTTCTGTTGTCATTTTAATTTTCATTAAAGTTTTAGTAAATTTGTTGCTTTTTAGTTAGTTTTTAATGTGTATATAGTTTTTTTAAAATAAATATTTATCTCCATTTTAGTTTTTATTTTCGTATGTCAAATCAAACTAAATGAAAATGAGAAAAGTAGCTGATATAAAATAAGTTTAGTTTTTTAATATTTTATTTTATTTTATTTATTAATTTTTTTATTTTATTTTATTTATTTAACATTTATTCTATTTCAAGTAACAAACCTTTTTAAGGTTTTAATTTGAGTTCAAATTAAAAAAAGTTTAGTTAGAATTTTTAACTTAAAATTATATATATATATATATATATATATATATATATATATTTCAGTTAATGATTATTTTATTACTAACGAAAAATATTTGTATGATTTTATTTTTAGTAAACATAACAGTAAACACATAATAGCCCTGTCATAGACTATTTCAGATGTGTGTGTGTGTGTGTGTTTATAATCATAAATGCATTGATAAGTATTCAATTTTAATTAAAAATTAAGTATTTTACCCATATCTGTTATGTATTTTATACTTTTTAGAGTAATGCATAATTTAATTAGCAACATCAAACTCTATTGATATTCATTTATTTATTTTTTCTTCTTTTTTCCAGATCAGTCACTTATGAGGTTCTATTTCAGTTGCTCACTTAGTAGACAGCTGACTGTTTAGACAGTGTGCTGCTCAGTACATTTTGGAAATTACAGTGCAGAGAGAGAGAGCTGAAGTAAATGTGCCCATTTTTAATCGTGTCTAGAGGTACATGTGGTTGTTATTAACTAATGGATCAAAATAAAGTTAAATATAAGTTAAATATGAAATATTCATCACAAACATGGGTTGTATGTCACTGTTGTCCAGTAGGGGGCAGCAGTGGATTGCATTTAAAAGAGTGAAAATGACTCATTTATAGAATAAAGCTAATAATGTAAATAAATCATGTATTTTCTCATGCATTCTTTCAGGGTGAGGTTTGGATCTGGGTTAGTCTGTTGTCATTATAATTAGCTCTGTATAAAAACAAAAGATATGTTACTAGATAAGTAGGCCATTCAGATAAGTTAGGTGAGCCAGGAACACGTGTGTGTTTCTAAAGCGTTTCATATTTTCAGCAGCATTTCCTGAACATTCTCATCTATATTTGTTTTAGTCACATGATCCGTATTCGCCGCTCATGTGATGATATCAGAAGGTTTGAACAGTCAAACACGATGACCGCATTTGCATCTTGACCAACTGTGTTAGACAACGGTCCTTTGAGAGCTGAAGACTTAACTAATGAGCTACAGTTCCTCCTTTTGGACTGTTTAAGAAATATGACCACTTATTTTTGAAGAAATATGCATCTGATAAGTTTGAATCATACTGAATGCTCAATGACAACTACAACAGTAACAAATCCAGAGCATTAAAATGATCAAGCCACAAATTTACCAGACACTAAAAAGCTTTTGAAACTAAATCTCTACGTTTCCCAAAGGTCTGTTTCTGTCTGAGCTTTATAACTTCACCGACCTGACTGTGTGTGACATATTTACACAAATATTCCCTGAAGAGATTAGTTTATCACTCTGTAAACTATTAGCCATAATGCACTCCCGATAAGGCCGCAAACATCTATTAGCTGTTGAGCTACATGCTCCTTCAGATCTCCAGATGGTGATCAAACAGATGAATTCTGCTGGTATTTTGATCTCTCTGCTGTAACGACTAATTCATAAACGGATCTGTGTGTGGATCAGATGTGACTGTAGCTCACAAAAAGCAGAATACTTCCTCAACAGAAAGAGTTACAACACTTATAAATGTTTTTCAAGCAAAACTTTCACTTTCTGCACTCTTGAAAAGGTTCTTTGAATGCTATCAGGTGATTTACACTGGACAATACTGATATATACCATGGTACTGTATGATTTCCATATTGGTACACCATGGCCTTTAGGTGGTAATCCAATGGTTTTGCATGTTCAAAAGCCAATTGGTATTACCAATTGTATATTGTAACACTGTATTCTTCAACAATACATATAATCACATGGTACATGTCGGAAAAACATGATGCATGTCAAAAAACATCGTTTACAATTTACAATGGCACTGTGCACAAAAACAATGCACTGCTATTGTATATCTCCATGAAATCACATGGAATATGTCTAAAAAACATGCTATTACCATGAGGCATGTCCAAAAAACATGGTTTTATCAATGCTATTGTCTAAGAAACATAGTATTACCAATACTGTCCAAAAAACTGCACGACTGTACTATATTTCATAAAAGCATCAAATTGCATGGTATGTCTAAAAACATGGTATTACCAGTGGTATTGATCAAAAGCTGTGCTACTATAGCATATTTAATAAAAGCATCTACTTACATGGTATTACCGTGATGCATGTCCAAAGAAACATGGTATTACCAATGATATTGTCCAGAAAACTGTACTTCTGTAGTATATTTCATAAAAGTATCAAATTGCATGGTATTAACATGATGTATGTCTAAAAAAAACATGGTATTACCATTGATATTGTCCAAAATCACTATACTGTGGCATATTTAACAAAAGCATCTAATTGCATGGTATTACCACCATGCATGTCCAAAAAAACATGGTATTACCAAAATAGTGTCCAAAAAACTGTACTACTCTAGTATATTTCATAAAAGTATCAAATTACATGGTATTACCATGACCTATGTCTAAAAAACATGGTATTACCAAATGGCATTGTCTTAAAACACTGTACTACTATGGTGTATTGGATAAAAGCATCAAGTTACATGGTACAGGTCTAAAAAAAAAACTCTCAGTGGTATTACCATGATGCATGTCCAAATAACATGGCATTACCATAGTACTTTTTTATCGTGTGGAGTGAGTGAGAGAGTGCTGTGAGTTAACAGAGGCTCAGGAGAGATGTCTCACCCGTGTTCGCGGGAGGCGCGGCGCGTCTCATCCAGTCCGGCGGCTCCTCTCTCTCCGCGCCGCTCAGCAGCCCCTGCTCCACCGGCGGAATGCCGCTGACCTCCGCGCCGTTCACCGGGAGCTGGTGACCCGTCCCGTGGCCGTAGAGCGGCGGCCAGTCGTCGCGCGAACCGGGGCCGAAGCCGGGACTCCAGGCGCTGCCGGTGTGGTGCAGGTCGCCTCCGAGCGCCGGAGCCGCGGGGTACCCGCTGTAGTCCGGGTACGGCGCGGGCGGGTACATGTTCAGGTGCGGCTGGCCGAGGTTCAGGTGTCTCGCGGGGTTGCCGTACATGGCCGCGTCCAGCAGGAAGCTCACGGACATTTTCCTCGCGAGCTGAAAGTTTTACTTTAACTGAACTTCACCTTACCTGAGCGCTCCCGGGCGCGCGTTTGTTTGCCCAGCGCTGACGTCACGCCCGGGACACCCACCTGAGCTGATTTATGACACGCGCACAGGTGCCGCTGACGGGCCTGCGCGATCAACCATCTTCATCTTTGGCGACGCGAAAGTTACAACAAAACGTTGCATAAAAGGTCAAAATTTGACCTTTCGTATGATGAAGACCACGATGAAGATGTTAGGTGATGAAGATCATTATGATGACAATGGTAGGGTAGAGTGGGGGGAAAACCCTACTGTTTCCCCCAAAATAACCACAAGATAAAGTCAAGATGAATTTTTATTGTAACTATGGTCTACATTGATGTACTGTAAAGAAAACGGATTTCACAGTAAATGATCTCATTTTCAGCAGTAAGAAAAAAAGTGTTTTAAAGCTTGTTGTTTTGTTGAACATCACAGTAATATATGATATGAGAACAGTAGGGCTAGTAGATATGGCGTACTTGTTATTTAAGAAAAATATATTTTCAGAATGACATTTTTTTTTCTCAAACATAGCCTGTGGGGTAAAATGCCCCCAGGGGCAAATGGGCAATTACTGTAGTTACTCTGTTCTGAACACCAAATCCTTTGTTTTTCCATCAAATTCATAGTTGGTTGAATAAAAATATTTTGACTTTATATTTAAAAATGACCTCAAGTTAGCATCAGGTAGTTAGTCAGCTAGCCAGGCTATTATAATTTTGTAATTCATAATTATTGATTATATTATTTTTAATTTTAAGCTAAAACTGCCTGTACTCTGATTTTGCTGTAAATGTTTAAAGCAGATTGCTTTTTAAGACCCCACCCACCCCCACCTTAAAAATCTAACAACATGAAAACTTTGGACATATTTCATATTTGGTTTATAATTTATGTCATTGTCACTAAAACTAACTTTTCTGAACACATTCAACTTTTTTTGTTTCACAGAAAAAAATGCACGGTCCTTAAGGGGGGCGTTTTCCTCCACTTTACCTTATGTCAATGTTTAAAATGATGAAGATGATGATGGTGTGGTGTTGGTTGTTGTTGTTTTCGGGGAGCCAGAGCGGCGCTCGTGACTCTTTACATCAGAAAGCGCTCGTGCATTTCAAAGAGTCTCGCGCGCCGCACATCAAAGAGCCGCAATAAAAGCGACAAATGAGCGCCACCGTAAATCAAGGCCTCTGTATTCAAATGATGATGACAAGCGGCTTCTGCTTCCTCTGACAGACGCGTCCCGCGCTGGAGCCGCTCGGACTGCTTCACACTAACACTTTACGTGCCTGTGTCAGTCAGCACGTACAGCTCGATTTATTATCATGCTCATATTACCTGCACTCTCTATTGATTTTATTGGTTATATAACAATAGCTATCATTATTTACAGTATTGCATTGATTATATACTAATAGCTACACATTTATTATACCTGGATTATTATATAGCCTATAGCCTAAAATTAGTGATGGTGTTAATTAGGCTACTGTTCTGTTTAGTTCTGTTCTTCTTGTCACACTAAATATAAAGCATAATGATTATTAAATAATTCACACATAGTTTTGAGTTTTTAATTGTACTCTTATTAGGATGTGAAGATGAGCTCACACATACATGCAATATATACACATGTTCTGTTCATTTCAGTGTAAAAACAGTAAATAATACTGCAGGTACTAATGGACACACACACACACTGTTTAAATATCTAAACAAACAGTAAATCATCTTCATGTGTGTCTGTGTTTGTCCTCTAGGGGGCAGTAATCAACTGTCAGACACTCGCTAAAGGAATCTGCTATTTTTTCTCATAACCACAGACAGTCGCTTCCCAGATATTCTCAGGACAGAAGCCTTATCATGTAATGACACTAAAATATGACTGATCCTCGACAGAGCCTGATGATGAGCAGGAACTTTTCCCAGTTTAATTATAAAATTATTATATATTGTTATTTAATATGCTATGAATACTATGTGAATTGTGACATTCATAAATGATAGATAAAATACTTTTACACTGACGTGAACAAATAATACCAACAAAAATAGTGCATATATATCATGAGCTCTTTATTTCAGAGAAAACATTAAATATTTGTATCTTTTCGAAAATCTTTTTTTTTTTTTTGCACCACAGCACAATTAGATTTAGACAGAATGTCATTCTAAAGTGGTTACAGGAATCTAAAATATACACAATTCCTTATTCATTCATATGTTTTTTTATCCTAAAATCTTAATGTTAAATTTTAAAAAAAGTAATTATACATACATACATATTATTTTCTTTTTTTTCTTTTCTTTTCTTTTCTTTTCTTTTCTTTTTTTTTCTTTTTTTCTTCACATGAATGGCTAATGAAATGCAATAAAATAAATGTAAATTTAATATTACATTACTTTCTCTCTAATGGATACTGGAGAAAGCAATATTATGGATTATGGACTCATATTTTAGCCAGATGCAATGGCTTGAAGTTAAAAACATCTTAATGATGGAGTTTTTTCTTACAAACATGCAGCTTTTGGCTTAACAAGATGTTGATTGATGGAGTGGAGTGGTGTGAATTACTTGTGGATTAATGTGATGTTTTTATTAGCTGTTTGGACTCTTATTCTGACGGCACCCATTCACTGCATAATGAAGAAACACACTCATCTACATCTTGGATGACCTGAGGGTGAGGACATTTTCATCAAATGTTCATTTTTAGGTGAACTATTCATTTAAGCTGTGTCAAATGCTCTCCCATGCATGTCATTTATCATTCTCTCTCTCACACATACAGAGATGCACACATATTCTCCCTCTCGTCCACTTAAAAAAAGCATTCTCAAGTGTACAAACTCACACAAAGTTGATCCTTGCGCAGCGTTTGGGATCTCTGGTCATCTCTCCTCCTCCATTTCCTGTCTCAGATGAGAGTCTGAGCTCATAAGTCATATTTGAAACGGTCCAGCCTTTCATCCTCAGAGCGACCCAAACCTCTGACCTCCAACTGCAAAGACTCAAACTAACTCATGGAGAAACACTGTGTAGTAAAACAATTCAATGAAATGACAATGTAATAACAATGTTTTATTCTAGATCATGTTTATTCAAGATATCTTTTAATTGCATGCATGTCCTGTGTAAATATGTATGCAAAATGATTAATTCCTAATTCTGCCATAATTTAGATTATGCAATATTTATGCAACAAATACACACAATATATGTTAACTTACAGTGTTGCACAGAAATGCTTGTCTCATTTCCTAAACAAAAATAAACAGCTCTTGAGACGTATTTACTGGAAAAGTGAAATTCCACCCACAGTAAAAATTTGCCCATAGTTCACCAGATGTTCATTTTAAAATAGATAAAAATAAGATTATAAAAGCAGGAGAGAGGTTTTATTGTTAGTTTTGCTCTTTTTGGGCCAGATATAGAGATTTAGTTTCACACTCAGCATTTCTCAGACGGCTGTTAGTGCGATCCAAACCACAGCGCTTAAAGCAGGACGTGTGGCGCTGCAGTTATCCGTTATATAACTGGATATTTCCCTCTCTAAAATCATATTTAACAATTTATTCATCTCAATAGGGAATGATGTCTGTTCAGATCCCATTAACATCAGCGCTCATGAGGAAATCTTCTGTCTTTTTTATAGTGGAAAAATGTCTACTGCAGTTTGAGAGCTGTACTTCTTCTTTTGGTTGTCAAAAGAAGCAAAAACATTGGATTTAATATTATATTAAACTTTAAATATGCACATACTGTATGCTTTACCAATATACATCATTTAAATAATGTATTCTAAAATTGTTTTTATAAAACCAATGTACATTTTTACACATTAATAATAATAATTAGACTTTAATATTTTTTTTAAATTGAGCAGTGTTTGGCATGCAAAAATCTTGCCACAATGCTTGAAAGTTATGAATAGTTGCCATGACGTTTTGGTTGCATTTTAAAGCATCAAGTATGTCACTGTAAAATTAATTTTATATGCATTTGTTTGAAAATGCATGCAAAAACTCTGTATGTCACTGTATAAGATTATTTATCCGCTTTAGAGATATAATAAAAAATAAAATATGTACTGTATATATATGATATATAAAAGAATTAAAATAAAACAAAATGTAAAAAAATATTATAAAAAGAAAATAATAAATAAAATGATATATAATGACTTTTTGCATGCACTGATGAGCTTAGCAACATTTTGATGTTAAACTCTATTGGAATCAATAATTTGTGACTTTTCCTTTACATGAGTAATTCTATTTTGTGTTGCATGTATTCTGCATGGAGTCGCTGCCTATAAAGAGTGCAGTGTTGGGGATAGTTACTTTTTTCAAGTAACTAGTAAAGGAACACATTGCTTTATAATTTACAAGGAAATATACTTTGTTTTCCCATTAATTGACTGTAAGTGGAATAAGTGCAGAGGTGTTGTGTGTGCTGTGTAAACATAATGTTACTTACATAATGTTAGTTTAGACTAAGTGTAAGCATGCATTTACTCATCTCACTTTCAGTATTCATCAGAATGAATAAAAACTGTGAAAAGCAAACACTTTCATTCCAGAATTGTCAATCCAGACACTGCTGAAAGGTTTGCTTGAGCTTTTTGAATTTACATTTCCTGCAGCCTGAGGCTTATTCATTTCATTTTTGGTGTGAAAGGGGTTTTACATTTGCCAAAAACACAACTTTATATTAATATTAAAAACAAACAAGCAAACCAAGGCCAGGTGAGAAAATGTAACGCAAAAGTAATGTAACACAACTTTCCATAAAAATAACTAAGTAACACAATTACTTACAATACAATATTGTATTGCATTACTTTTAATAGTAACTTTCCCCCAACACTGGTAGAGTGTTCCAAATCTGACGGTCAACTGCCTTAGAAGATAGCTGCCTATGTAGAGAGCAAAAACAAGGCTAGTTTGTGTGTGTTAATGAACTCTTTTTGAGCTGAGTGTGTTATGGGGACATTCCAAGTTTTAGAGATTTTGAAAGAAAGCACCTCCTCCTCCCAAATCCCAAAGGACTCACACACACACACACACACACACACACACACACACACACACACACACACACACACAAAAATAGAAAGGCAAGATTAGCATTTGCAAAAAAGCACAAGGGTGAGCCCGAAGTGTGTTGGAGCTGTGTTTATGGACCGATGAGACAAAGAAGAACCTTTATCTAAGTGATGGGAAAGCAAAAATGTGGAGAAAAAAGGGGAACTGCAAATGATCCCAAGCATACAGACTCATCTGTAAAGCATGGTGGAGGTGGTGTCATGGCATGAGCATGCATGGCTGTCTCTGGAACAGGCCCTCTCAATTTTACCGATGACTTAATGTATGATGACAGTAGCAGAATGAATTTGGAAGGCTACAAAACCATCTTGCCTACCAGTATTCAAGAAAATGCCACCAGATTCATTGGGAAGTGCTTCATATTGCATCAGGACAATGACCCAAAACATTCTGCCAGTTCAGTCAAGGAATTTATAAGGGCAAAGAAATGGAAAGTCTTAGATTGCCCAAGTCAATCTCCAGATTTAAATCTGATTGAACATGAATTTCACCAGCTGAAGAGGAGAGTAAAGGCAGAAACTCTCCAAAACAAGCAACAATTGGAATTGGCTGCATTAAAGGCTGGGAAAAGTATTTCAAAGAATGAGACCAAGAGTCTGGTGATGTCTATGGGTCACAGACTCACTGCTGTGATTGTGTGCAAGGGATCTGCAACTAAATAATAGCTTTTAATCTTTTATATCTGCCTTATGTTCAACTGTCCCAATACTTGTGCTCACATCAATGAGTGGGATGAACTCTAAAAGTGCTGTTCTTTTTATTTGGTAAAACATGTATGTGTTGAAACGGCTAATAATAAAATGTGACATTCTGTAGTTTTGTCTCATATTCATCTTTTAATCATATTTGTAAATGTCTTGACTCCACAGCCAACAGAGCAATTTTGTCTTTACTCTTCCAATACTTACGGAGGGCACTGTATTTCCTGTCTCTTTTGTCTGGTGTTTTTTGTCTCTTACTCAGTCAAATGTTTGTTAGACTGCGGAAAAGTCAAATAAATGTCCAGGGGGTCACAAAGCTCATAAACACAGACAGTATGTTTGTGTGTATGTTGAGAACTGCTGCATGTGTGTTGCACATGTTCAAGTGTAGTTTCTGATGTATATGCATATGTTTGTGTGTGTGGGACGTGCTGTCAGACACACGAGGATGAATCACCAATGTTTCCGTATCTGGGTCCATCTGCATTCTGGGCTTGTGTGTGGTCAGAGAATTTAATCAAACTGATCTCATAACAGTCTCGTTCTCATTGTTTGTAATTAGAGGATGTTTGCTGAGCGGGGCAGATGAGATTTTCAGGCCCTTCACAGATGAAAATGTGCAGTGCAGCAAATGTTTCACAGAAGATCCAGCGCTGTGTTGACATCTCTCTGAAACTGTTATTTTCTGATTCAGCAAACAAGGTAACAGACAGATTTTAATAAGAGCTCTTTGTGTATTTGAACAGTTTGTTCCTTCCTGAAACAAAACAATATTTATGAGCATGACAAACTTGTTAAATAAAAACATGAGTCACTTTTATTAGTTTTATTCCAATTTATTGCGTTTCAGACTCGGCCACTGAACCAAATTAGGAAACATCTGGATTTTCAATCAGTTTCTTCGAAATTAATGCTGCATATGAAACTAAAATTAACTTGTCTGACAGAAGAGTTTTAGTTGAACTCCTTCAGGAAAAAAAGCCAAATCTACATTACATTAAAGCATAAATTATATGTGCATAGGCCTATATAACATAAAGTGTGTGCAGTGTACTTATTTATTTAGCCTACTTTTTTACTTGTTTTGGAGCTCATTGGAATAGCTTGTGACTGATCATGAAATGCCCAGGCTGTTTATTTTCATCCAGTTATAATTTAATTTAACATTTATTTATTTATAATTTCGCTACTTAATGTGTAATTCAAATTTAGTTTAATGTGGTACCACGTGTGACATGGTTTTACAGTAATACACGCGCCGAAGCACAGATTTGAATCAAAAGATTCGTTATACGCGCTCATTAGCACCGATTTGAATCAAAAGATTCATGAATCTAGCTCCGAAGATTTGAATCGAATGATTCTCGACACGCGCTCCAAAGATCCGTTTCGGATTAAAAGATTCGAAAACGGTGTCGAAGCTTCGTGAAGCAGTGCGCCGATTCGAAATGTAAACATTAATACATGAGAGAGCACTTATTATTTGCGTGTCGCGGGACAGCTGAATAACCTCTTTGCTTTAGGGAGAATTGCATTTGCTGTAATGGAGAAAATTAGTGTTTTTAAATGAGGTCAGCCAGTTGAAGCGCAGAGAGAAGGCACTTCAACTAGAATCTTTAGCTAGCATCTGTCAGTTCTTAGATTAATTTTAAAAGTTCATGTGTCTACATGCCATGTGCGAAAAGGATCGAAACATGTCATCGTTGAAAATCCACATCAGCGTTATGCGAATGCCGACAGTTTATGTGAATATAAGCGTGGACTTTCTTAAGTGCAAATAAAAGAAATCACAAAACTGGTTGGATGGAAAGCCATATAGGTCAATAATATCCGCAGGACTGAGCAGCCGTGAATAAATCAACATTTGGATTTGAGATGTCAGACGGAAGATTTGGGACAGTGACAGTGGATATTTTCCATCCAGATGTGAAGATGAGCAACACAGGAAACTGACAGTTTAAAGCAAAACCAGATGTTTAGAGACCATTTAAAGAGATAGAGCAAGCTTTCCAATTAGAAATTGGACCAGCTGTCATTTTATATATATATATATATATATATATATATATATATATATATATACACACACACACAGAGACACACACACACACACACACACACACATACACATATATATATATGACATCTGGTCCCATTTTAATAACTACTATGTACCTCTGTTATAAGGTTTTACAGCTGCTTGTGGTGAACATTGAACATTTACATTGTCACATATTTATGAATCCTGATGGTCCTTGTTGCATACTTCACCTGCTATGATTCAACAACACTACACAGACTTTGGTGAGTTTGTTATTATTATTATTATTATTATTATTATTCATTTAATTAGGTAATTATTGTTAATAGTAATAATTAATTTTTTTTTATTATTTATTATTATTAATTATTATTATTCTCATAATTAAAAGTAATTATGCATCTGTTTTCTGTGTCAACTTTGTCTCACAAATTTGGCATTTTTGAGTAATTTCTCTCATTTTAAGTATATCTCATTAGTATCAGCAACAAAAGAACAAGAAAATGACTGATGCATTTATACAAATGTCATACAGTAATCATATTTTGCATTTCACAAGCCTAAGCTGAAAAAAACCCTAAACCCAGGAATGTACAATAACAAACTCTCTGTGACAAGCCAGCATTGTAATTCTTTGGCACAGAACCTTTTATTCCTGCACTTTTATTCGTTCAGCTCCTGTGTGTCTGTTCAAGGCCTCTAATGAGTCTCTGTTGATCAGGACATTTTGTGTTCGCTCACACAATTACAGGGCGAATGCCAACAACTTCTCTCTCTCTCTCTCTCTCTCTCTCTCTCTCTCTCTCTCCCTGTAATAAAGAGAAAAGGTCTTACTCAGCTGTTGGACGTTGTTGTGAATTTGCAAGCTACTCCTCTTGCTGCCTGGGAGAGAGAGAGAGAGAGCCAAGATTGAAAACAGACCCTCGTACTCTGTGTGTATGCACCATACGCCGCTATTGACACACCTTCCCTTCACCAAAACCGCACTTTATTCCATTGCATTTTCCATTTCTTCGCTTTGGCTCGAGCACTTCTCTGCCCTGAAAACAACTTTCTCTCCTCTTTTTGTTTCTCCTTCTTTTCTTCTCTTCAGCTGGGCGCTTCATTGTGAGAGCTGCCAAAGTCCTTCTCATTTCCCTGCGGCTCGTGTTTTCAGCGAAACAGAAACAGGCGACTGTTGCTGAGGAGTTCTGGCTGGGCTCGTGTTGTTGTGTGTTTCTTCAGGTCTAGCGAACCTCTGGAAGACAGACGTCGCTGCGTTCAGCCTCGCTCTCAAGAGTTCTCCACACGGTATGGCTGGTTTTGTTTTTAGGAAACTGTCATTGCTCTTTCATAGCTCCGCATCTGCCGTTCAAAAGTCTGGGGTGAGGATGCATTAAATTGATCAAAAGTGACAGTAAAGATGTTTATAATGTTATACAAGATTTGTATTTCAAATAAATGCTGTTCTCTTGAACTTTCTATTCATCAGAGAATCACGAAAAACAAAAAGTGTCACCATTTGCACCAAAATATAAAGCAGCACAACTATTTTCACCATTGATAGTACTCAGAAATGTTTCTTGAGCAGCAAATCAGCTTATCAGAATGATTAAAGATCATGTGACACTGAAGACTGGAGTAATGATGCTGAAAATTCAGCTTTGAATCACAGGAATAAATTACATGTTAAAATATATTAACATACAAAATAGTTATTTAAAATTATAATAATATTTCACAGTTTTTACTGTGTTTTTAATCAAATAAATACAGCCTTGGTGAGTAGAAGAGACTTTTTCAAAAACTATAAACAACTTACTGTTCCCAAACTGATTGTATTCTCAGTTACTCATTTAAATAAAGTAAAAAATGTAGATGTTTCTGCTAAAATGAGTCATTAGTCATCATCCAGTAGGAGTATAAAGCGATAAAATGAATATGAAGAGCAGCTCAGATCATTTGATGAGAAATGTTTGAGTTCTTATTGACTTTTGAGTGCAGTCAGCAAATCTGAGCACAGTTTGAGACATTGTTGAAATTCCTTTGAAACCCTAGAAGAGACACATGTGAGATTACCAGGATCCTTTTCTCAGGAGAAACAGGAGACATCTATAAAAGCTTGTTTCCGCCAAGGAATAAAAATGTGAGATGTAAACTCAGAATTCAGAGAAAAAAGTCAGAATTGTGAGATATAAACTGGGAATGTGAGATATAAACTCAGAATTATGAGATATAAAGTCGGAATTATATCTTTGAATATAAACAGAATTATAAACTCAGAATTGTGAGATATACACTCAGAATTATGAGAAATACACTCATAATTATGAGATATACACTCAGAATTATAAGATATAAAGTCAGAATTATGAGATATACACTCAGAATTATAAGATATAAACTCAGAATTATGAGATATAAAGTCAGAATTAGGCCTTTGAATATAAACAGAATTATAAACTCAGAATTGTGAGATATACACTCAGAATTATGAGATATAAAGTCAGAATTATGAGATATAAAGTCAGAATTAGGCCTTTGAATATAAACAGAATTATAAACTCAGAATTGTGAGATATACACTCAGAATTATGAGAAATACACTCATAATTATGAGATATACACTCAGAATTATAAGATATAAAGTCAGAATTATGAGATATAAAGTCAGAATTAGGATTTGGATATAAACCGAATTATAAACTCAGAATTATGAGATATAAATTCAGAATTATGAGATATACTCTCAAAATTATGAGATATAAACTCAGAATTCTGAGATATAAAGTCAGAATTAGTCCTTTGAATGTAAACAGAATTATAAACTCAGAATTGTGAGATATACACTCAGAATTATGAGATATAAAGTCAGAATTATGAGATATAAAGTCAGAATTATGAGATATAAAGTCAGAATTAGGAATTGGATATAAACAGAATTATAAACTCAGAATTATGAGATATAAAGTCAGAATTGTGAGATATAAAGTCAGAATTATGAGATATAAACTCAGAATTATGAGATATAAACTCAGAATTATGAGATATACACTCAGAATTATAAGATATAAACTCAGAATTATAAAATATAAACTCAGAATTATGAGATATACACTCAGAATTATGAGATATAAAGTCAGAATTATGATATATACACTCAGAATTATGAGATATAAAGTCAGAATTATGATATATACACTCAGAATTATGAGATATAAAGTCAGAATTATGAGATATAAAGTCAGAATTAGGACTTGGATATAAACAGAATTATAAACTCAGAATTATGAGATATAAAGTCAGAATTAGGCCTTTGAATATAAACAGAATTATAAACTCAGAATTGTGAGATATACACTCAGAATTATGAGAAATACACTCATAATTATGAGATATACACTCAGAATTATAAGATATAATTGTCAGATATTACTGAGATATAAAGAGATAAGAATTAGGATTTGGATATAAAGTCAGAATGTGTGATATAACTCAGAATTATGAGATATAAATTCAGAATTATGAGATATACTCTCAAAATTATGAGATATAAACTCAGAATTCTGAGATATAAAGTCAGAATTAGTCCTTTGAATGTAAACAGAATTATAAACTCAGAATTGTGAGATATACACTCAGAATTATGAGATATAAAGTCAGAATTATGAGATATAAAGTCAGAATTGTGAGATATAAATTCAGAATTATGAGATATACTCTCAAAATTATGAGATATAAACTCAGAATTCTGAGATATAAAGTCAGAATTAGGACTTGGATATAAACAGAATTATAAACTCAGAATTATGAGATATACACTCAGAATTAGGATTTGGATATAAACCGAATTATAAACTCAGAATTGTGAGATATAAAGTCAGAATTATGAGATATAAAGTCAGAATTAGGACTTGGATATAAACAGAATTATAAACTCAGAATTGTGAGATATAAATCAGAATTGTGAGATATAAATTAAGAATTTTGAGACAGAAAGATGTAAACTCACAATTGCCAAATATAAACTAATAATTCTGGGTGAAAAAGGTAGGATAAAAAGTCACAATTAGCTTTTAAAAAAAAATTCTGTGAGAGAAAGAGAGAAAAGAGAGAAAAAAAAGGATTCTGAGTTTGTATCTAGCAATTCTTCTCAGAATTGAGAGTTTATATTTTGCAGTTCCGAGTTTATATCTCTAAATTCTGGCATTTTTTCACAGAATTATAAATAATAATCTCTGAATTCCGAGATAAAAAGTTGCATTTTCCAGAAATGGGCGTTTATAGGCTTCAGCAAAAGTCTCCCTTTGCAGAAATAATTGAGACATTACAGAGATCTGATCTGCGATTTTTTTTATGTTTTATTTTTGGATGTGAATGTAGCTGCGTTGGGTTTAGTCTGTGCTGCCTTTATAGGGATGTTGGTTTTACTATCGAGTGAGTGAGTGAGTGAATGAACCCTGCTGTGGTCATTTGACTAAATAAACAGATCTGCTGCCCAACCTCCTCTCCATCTCTCTCCGTCTGAGACCCTGGAGACTCGAGCTTTAGCTCCATCCCTCCCTCCAACAGCTGTTTGAGCGAGCGCTACAAAACCAGAGATCACAGACGAGGAGAGGCAGACAGCGAGAACTTAGCAAGAACACAGGCTTTTCCTAGACATGCTTTTGCTCTGACGTCCAGGCGTCTGCTGAAGGTAAGAGACGTGATCGGATTCGAGCGCACAGCTTTCGGTTCTGTCTGCTCTCCTGGAAGTCCTGAGGGTTTTGGAAAAATCTCTTTAAATATCTTAGTTTCTTGGCAAACTACTTCCAGGAGAAACAAAGTAGCAGTCCAGAAGTGAGATGGTTTCGATCTTAGACTGAACTTTGTTTGGAGAACTTCACCTCATTTGTAACCCTTTTAGAAAGTTCTCGCACGTTCCGTCACCAGGATGCTTGTTTTCATCCAGATATTGGCGATGATAGACAGCCATTAGAGGTTTTGTGGGATTTATCTCATGCGAGAGATGCCGTATCTCCTTTCTGTGAGCTTTTGTTTAGGAAGGGCCGCTTTCTGCTGTTTGTTTGTGTCGCATTTGAAGGAGAATGCGCTGAATTCAGCGAGAGCAAACGGATCTGTGATTTACAGTGTGTGTTTGAGCGACTTTACACACGGTGGAGACTATAGAGGTGTTTGTTTTCTGGTTTGGCGAGACGTGTGTGTTGTAATGCGGTGCTGATGGTTTGTTTGAACGCTTCTCCTGTCAGTGAAACTCTCTCTGTGTTTTCTCAGCGGTCGTCTTGTTTGTGTGTGTCGTATAACGGCATTTAAAGGCAGACAGCATTCCAGAATCCAGTTGTTTATGTTCGTGACTTTTATCATTCGCTGCTTACAAACATTGTGATAAAAGCATAAAGCGAATGCCACATAGTTTAGATCACTATGACGAGCCTTTGAGCCAAATAAGCTCTAAAAGATGCACAGAAAGAGAGATATATTTGTACAAAAAATATATAAACTACATTATATAATATATAATAATAATAATTTATGTACTATGCACTATCTCTCTCTCTCTCTCTCTCTCTTATATATATATATATATATATATATATAAAAAGAGAGAGAGAGAGATAATGCATAGTACATAAAATGATTATGTATTTTATGGTAAATGCATTGATACATTTCTAATATACAATTATATAGTTATGTATTTTCATATGTAAATATACAAATACATAAATAATTTATGTGTAAATATAAAATATACATGTATATTATATAAATATAAATTATCAATATACTACTACATTGTATACTATGTAAAATAATGATATGATATATTTTATGTTTATTATAACATAAGAATAATGATCAAATTATATATTTATGTTTTTATATGAATATAAAACACATAAATAAATAATTTTTGTGTAAATAAAAAATGTAAAATATAAATATATATTTATATATTAATATACAATATAAATATATATTATATAAATATAAAAATCAATATACTACTACATTGTATACTATAAAATAATATGATATATTTAATGATATTTATTATAACATATATAAGTGTAATTATCAATATAAATATAGTAGTTTGATGCATAGTACATAAAACAATTATATATTTTATGGTAAATAAATTATATATATATATATATATATATATATATATATATATATAATACATAAATAAATAGTTTGTAAAAATATAAAATATAAATATATATTTATATATTATATATTACTATAAAATATAAAATATACATTTTATATATTATATAAAATTATCAATATACTACTACATTGTATAGTATAGAAAATAGTGATATATTTATAATATTTATTATAACATGTATACTATAAAATATTAAATATAAATTGTTTATATAAATATTAAATTATCAATATACTACTACTACATTGTATAGTATATACAATAGTGATATATTTATGATATTGTATGTATAATTATTGAACAATTATATATACAATATCATATAATTAATGAATAATGAATAATTAATGAACATGTATATATAATTGTTAATATAGTACTATACATTAGTGATATAAGATATATGCACAATAAGCACAGTGTTTACAAAAGTCTATTGTGCATGAGTTATTTTGCGCATGTATTTTGCAGTGCAGCTCAAACATTAGTAGTAGTCAGAGGTGGCTGTAGTTCACTGGCACAGATGCTTATCTGAAGCAGGACTTTGTATATATTTCAGTCAGTCGGGGCTGTAAGTCACACAGATGTTCAGCAGCTGATCTCCGTTTCTCTCGTATGTGAATGCGCGGTACAGAAAGTCCCATTACTCATGTGTTTCTGTTATTAGTCACGCGTGTGAGTAAGACGTGAGCGATATCTGCGACGGGACTGTCAGGAGTCGAAATCGAGTGGTTCTCGTTGGGATGGACGGACGGAGCCGCTGCTGCGTCACCAGCTGTTTCCTGACCCCCTCATCTGGGCCGCATACCAGTCCCATGAAAAATGTGCTCCCCATTAGCAACGGATGAGTGGAGCTCTAGAACAGGGTCAGGCAGAACCGCAGCGTCCACATCATCACAAACACACCAAACACTTACAGAAAGTACGGTTTTGAGTCATTTTTTTAAATAATAATTTAACTTGTTTGTTGTTTATTTGAAAGGGACAGCATAGAATAACTGTTAATAATTATTAATTTTGTTTTTATTTACTTGATTAATCAATTTATTGCATTTGTCCTTTTGTTAGACTTTTACTTTTACTATGGTTTGCTGATGAGTTCAATATCATCCACCATGGTGTTACCATGGTATCATATCCTAAAAAGGTTTTCTTTCCATTTTATTTCCTTGCACATTGTCCAAACATACATACATAAAGTGCTATTATTCTGCCATATCCTATAACGCTACGGTACTTGCAGACATTTTATCTAAAGAAACTTTGCATTTGCATTTTGCATATTTTGCATTTATATTATCAGTTCATTCTTTTCCTGGGAATCAAACCCATGACCTCTACTGCTTGAGCTACAGGAAAGCTTAGTATTACTATGGTAAATGTCCAGAAAAAACAACAACATGATATTATGATATTACCACAATCAATGGCAAAGAATCATGGTATTAGCAAAGCATCAGTCTAAGACAGATTTCAGTCTCCTTCAGCACTCGAGCAGAAGTTTTTCTTCTTTCATCAGGCTGAAGCTCCTTCACTCGTTCACTCAAGTGTGTGTTTAATCGTCTGCATCCTGCGGTTAATGACCCCCAAGATTACAGCATAACGATGACCAACGACTATTATAAGAATGCAGAAATAAAGACAGATGATGCTGTCTTCATCAATCTCAACGAGCTGCGTTTCTGCTGTCTCTCTGCACTCAGGCCAAGTCAAACAGAGGCACAAGGAGACAGTGTTGGGTTCGACTGAGAAAACCAGACCAAAAAAAATATTATCAGACCTTCTTTAGATAACTAGTTCTCTTTAGGAAAGGCAGAACGTTGTGTGTGTTTGCATTGGCATGCATGTATGAGTGTTTGTGTTGCGTTTGAATCATTTCACAGCAATGCAATGTGTTTCTGTTTCCAACTCTTCTGATTATAGAGATGAATCTGTCATTCCTGTTTGGGATCTTTGTCCGTTTCTCATGGATTTTGGGCCTGAAGTGCTCTATACTCAGATATGTCAACGCAAATGTAGTGTGCTTGTGTAGCGTGTAGTGTTAGATCAAACTGCATTCTCAGTGTTGCCACAAGGAGCGCTATAGACGTGTGTAAACCACAGTAATGGCAAAACTGTTGATATGTTTATGTCTAACTACCTGTACTGTGACAACAATGCAATAGTTGCGTTTTCATCCAGAGCTGCAAATTAAACTTGTGCAAAAAATGTAAATATCGCATAATGTATTTGCAAATAAAGCACCGTTCCCTCCCGTGTATTCAAGAGAACAGAACTTTAACTTTAACTAAGAAACTGGTGTAAAGTATCAGTAAAAAATAATAAATAGTTCCACTGTGACAAGTCACAAACATGTGACACTTTTTTCCCAAAATAATAAGTGACTAAAAGTGCACAGATGCAATAAGTTTTTATTAATATATTTGAATTAATTGAATTTTATTATTATATTTTTTATTTTATGTGATTATTGTTTTATTAATATTTTGAATCCATTTTTATTTTCATATTTTCTTTTTTTGATCTTGTCTTTTTTTTAGTGTTTTTTTTCTTAATATATGTCTCTATCATTTTAATTAATTTATATTTCAGTTTTAATTATTTTACATCAGGTTATAAAATAAAAATGATAAATATTGCCTTGGAAACTAGCTGCAATAAACATTTTTTTTCCATATTTTATTTTATTGCAGTTAACATTTATTTCATTTCAAGTAACAATTTTTTAATGGTTTGAATTTTCATTCATTCATTCATTTTGATTTTTTTTTTTTTTTCCAGTTTTAGTTTTAGTAACTATTGTAACCCTGTTAACAAACGCTGTCATGTTTTCTAAAGTTTGGGAATGCAATCATGTGAGACAATTATACCAAATAATTTCCATGACAGGCTGTGACTAAAACAATATTTGAAGTGATGTGTGATGAGATTGGTTTGATAGTTAGTTTCTCTATTTCTGTTGAGGCAAAGTCACGTGAGGTTTTTGTTGCGCATCCAGGAGTTTAGTAGGTAACTGAGTTTCCATCAGTTTATATCCATGTTTTCTTACCAAATAAAAAAATGACCCTCCTCAATGTGAGCGCATATGTTTTTATGGACATTTTATGCACAGCTTGCCATTTTTATATGCGAAATCCCAAAATTGGTATAAAAATGTGTGGATGGAAAGAGCTGCTAGTGCATGTGAAGTATGTATAATGAGACTACATGCTTACAGTGTGTCGAGTGTGTTTCTGGTCTTATGCTCTTCATCTCTCCAGCACCGCAGGAATGTCACTGCCACTTCCTTATCCTTCATTTCCGTTCTTCTCTCTCTCTGTCTCTCTGTCAGCGGCTGGTTTAAGCTGTAATCATGTAAAGCTGTCTCTCTCTCTCTGATGTGGGGGTGTCAGACGGGTTGTTTAGAGAGGATGGGGTTTGGTTTGATGAGTTCGTGTTTTTAACAGGGTTAGTTGATGACATTGTCTTTCAGAGTCATTCTGGCTTTGGCTTTTTGAGTCATTGTTTATTAGTGCTGTTTACTAGGCAAGAATCACATACTGTTGCTCATAGTCAAAGCTGGTCATCTGAGGAATTAATTTTTATAAGTAATAGAAGCATTTTCACCTGATTTGAGCAGACTTGATTGTGCAGGACTCATATCTGGAAAGACACTAAGGGTTAGTTTTACACTACAACAACTTACAAAAAAACGGAAAAGTCATTCCAATTCAACTTCCTGTATGTTGTTGCCAGTTCAATTGAATGGCAAACAATCACATAACAATTCTATATGATGTTAAAAGAGCACAGCAGATACGCTCCTGTCGGTCATAAACACACTGCTCTTCTGACGCTGTGAGACGTGGTGTCGTAGTGCTTCATCGCGCCCTTAATGTCTTCCACGGCTGTGTTTGGGACGGGGTCTGAAACTCCAGATGTGGCCAATAGCTTCAGGCCGCAGTTTTTCCCGGTTCCTCGGCATCCGGAGCGGAACTTTCTGGCATTCTCTGGTGACGTCTCTCTGGCCCGTGATCTGCCTCAAAGTTATAAACACCACTATAAAGTCAAAATTGTGCAGTGCTTTGGAGATTTACAAAAAAAAGGGGACGAACTTTAACTTGTGGAGTCGCTTGTTTAATGTGGGATCTTTCCAAATGCTTTTTTTCCATCCCTAATGAGTTGAGAGGAGAGAAGGGTTAATGTGAGTGATGCTGGCCTCCCACATCTCAAACACACACACGCTCAGCACCGATTTCAACACTCCTCACAGATGCAGCCTGAAGCCTCAGACAAAACAAACCTGACGCTGAATCGACAGAATTACTGTAATCATAAGATGACAATTCAGAGATTCTGCTGTTTCATTTTCCCTTCTAAAGAACAACATAACAGTGTTATATTAATAATCATGTACTGTGATATATTTTTTAATTTTTGAATTAGATTTTATTTTTATATTTTCTGTTTTAGTTTAATTTTTTTTAATTTTGTTGTTTTTGTCATTAAATGCTGAAACAGACATAGCAACATCATGTCTATATAGTTTTTATTCATTTTATTTATTAGTTTTCATTTATTTATTTTTTAATTATTGTAGTCCTTCAAGTTAAACTAAATGGCAATAAGAAATGTTGCCTTGGAAACTGGCTTAAAGTTTAAATTTTTTGTATTTTATTTAGTTTCAGTTAACATTTATTTTATTTCAAGTAACTAAAATGTTTTTTTTTTAATGGTTTTGGTTTCAGTTTTAGTCAACTATAATAAATGTGCTATTATAGTTTTTGTTAATGTTATGAAATAGATTTTATTTTTTAGATTTTCTGTTTTCACATTAATTTTAGTAAAATATTTTAGTCATTTTGTTGTGTTTTTGATATTATTAATGTTTTTACTATTTAAGGAAATATGATCGTTTTTATTTAATACTTTTAAATACTTTTTTATTTAATACTTTTAGTTATTTTAGTACTTCAAGTTAAACTAAATGAAAATGAGAATGTTGGCAAGTAGCAGAACGCTGAAATTTTTTAAAATATTTCATTTTATTTTAGTTAACTTGTATTTTAATTAATTGTTTTTATGACACAACGGTCAAAGAAGAGAAGATGAAACGTTATTAAAATTAATTTATGCAATTATAAGTTTGACAAAAGGATGTGAATGATTTTGACCAGTTATTCTGACATGAAGGTCTTCATTAGACTTAGTTTTTAAATATAGCATTTGCTTAATTCTCTATTCATTTATTCACTTTCATTCCAGTATCATTAAGATCATCACACCTATGAAAAAGTAGCATAGTATTACCATTATTTTTATTATTTGAAGTACCTTATAGATGCATAATGGCACATAAATATACTAATAATTTAGTACCATATCTTCTCAACACTGAGCATTCATTCATTTTTAGGTGAAGTGTCAGAATTAAGAGACACAAAATCTCTTTCCTGCATTTTCAGTTTCACTGTAT
Organism: Tor tambroides; assembly: GCA_021397915.2. NCBI lineage: Eukaryota > Metazoa > Chordata > Actinopteri > Cypriniformes > Cyprinidae > Tor > Tor tambroides. Next base: position 11,681 of record JAFVLL020003232.1, on the reverse strand, counting down.
CTTGATGTTTCAATCCCTTGACACCTTCAGACTCTACAAAAACATGTGTCTGTTAGTGCTAGACTCATAAACAGCTCGAAAATAGCGGTTTGTTGCTTTGCAAGACCAGCAACACCTTTTTGTATTTCACAGCTTGATGTGTGAGAAGGAAGTTCAACACTTACATATTGAGAGAAACCAGAATACAGATTTGTTGTTTGATAGCGACGGCTCTTTATTACAGTATATGCTTAACATGCTTTGAAACTAAACCATAGGAGCTCCATTATTCAGCCGTCTTGACTAACTTTCGACGTGGAAAGAAGGAAATCCTGCAGGTCTGCTGAGACGACAGTGTGTGAGTTGGTTGTTTTCATCTTTATATTCATGTTAGAAGATGAGATCAGCTCAAAGCTACTCAGTGTTGACCGAAGTTGAGTGAGAGGGTGATTGGAAAATATCCTGCAGGTCTGTTGTGGTTTTAGATAGTGGGAAACCAAACTACCCAAGGATAACCTTGAAAGAGACGGACAGTGTTGGAGGAATAAAGTGAAAGGGCTGCAAGATAGATGTGAGGTTCTGATGAAACAGTCTGCCGAAAAAAAGGGAAAGAAAATGGTTCTCTGTTCATCTCATCATCATGTTTTCTAGTTCTCCTTGAATGGTTTGAGTTTGTGCTCAAATATTTCCTGTGGCGTGTGAGGCACATTTTAGCTGTGATATGTCTACTTTGAGGATGGTGTGTGTGTGTGTGTTTGTGTTTGTGTGTTTGTGTTTGTGGTTATGATCTTCGTAATACATAACAGCAACTTTAAAACAGATTTTGATTTGGCAAAAAAAATATAATGCAGCCCTGATTGGTTTATTACTTTTAGAAAATGGCAGAATTCAATAAATATTTTTTAATGAGTATTGTTTATTCATAATTCTAATCATTTTTTGTTTTTATTGTAATTAGCCTAACTATTTCTGTGAAGTAATGATTGGTATGTTATAATATAACAATATAATAGATTGCAGCATGTTTATTATAGCAAAAATATTTTTGTTACTTGAAATTACATAAACATTCATTAAAAATTAAATAAAATAAAATAATATATATATAAATTATTTTATTTCAGCTAGTTGCCAAGGCAACATTTCTTATTTCCATTCCGTTTAAATTGATGTACTAAATAAATAAAAACCAATAAATTAAAATTAAATAAAACTATGTTAAATAAAAATATAGACATGTTAAAAATTAAATAATAAAAATGACACAATTTTGTTGTTTATTTTAACAACAAAATTACTAGAACTTTAGCTAAAATGAAAACATTAACAAAAATGTTGCTGCAATTAGTTATAACAACTTTAAATTTGTTGATATATAATATCAAACTTAACTAAACTAAACTAAAGTTAACTAAAACATATCATTTAAATCAAACACAAACACATACTTTTTTAAGCTGACATTATTAATTATTTTAATGTTGAATTAAGTTGAGATAAATAATCACGGCAATGATTTTTTACAGTGTGGTGTATCATTATCGCTAGTATGTGTGTTTGTTATTTTTCAGCAGCTTTAAATATAATTTATCCAATCAGACATTAGAGCCGAAACAGTACATTTAATAAAACAGCTTGAAATGGGAGTGGATGTTGTTCTGGACAGTGGGAAACTATGCTGGGAATGCTTTGTTTTTTATTTTCTTCATTCTTTCTTTCTGCACTTCGTGTTGGAAATTGCACAAACGTTTTCGGCTTTAAAAAAAGGCAAATAAAAAAATCCAGCGTTGATATTTTGATTGTAGTATCTATCTATCTATCTATCTATCTATCTATCTACTTTTCAATTATATATCTTTTAATTATGTAATTACGTTTTTACTCCACTTTGTTGTTGAAATATAAACATCCGAATGATGGCTTATAAAAAACTTATAAAAATTCCATCAATAACAGGTTAAGTAAAATATAATGAATATGTAATATAGTGCGTATATTCAGCAAAAATTGAGTTATTTCTTTTCTAGCCAGATTTTCCAGTTGAATATTTTTGGTGCATCTTTAGTAAAGTCTTCACTTTATATGATGGATCTTGACAGGACTCAGATTGCAAATGGGTGTTTTTAGCCTCTCTTTTCCGTTGTAATGTTATATTAAGTCTGCAAACTGCAAAAAGTGTGTTGTTGTTCCTTGAGGGAGTTGACGGGGGTTTGGGGATCGACTGTCTCATCATCCCGGGGGAAACTGGGATAGAAAAAGAGAAACGTTTATTTTAATAGCGACACACTGCATCGGTTTTCCCACAGCCTGTGCCAGAAGTTCAGCTCTGGGAGGGCAGATCCTAAAGCAGCACCCACCTTTAATAAACGCTGATCGAGAACAGGAAGACGGGATGAGAGTTATGAGTGTGTGCGCACGTGTAGGAGCTGGACGTCCTCCAGACCGATAACCATCTCCGTGTTTGGCCCCAGACCATGCTGCTTTTTCATAACTAGCGATAAGAGCCTGTGAACCTTTTGTACTGTGAGATTAGCTGTGATGAATGGTTTGGGGTCGGTCCTCTCGCTGCGGGATTTACGGTCGTCCCAGAGCAGGAAGTGCTCTTGAAGACCATTAGAGCTCCATACGCTCATCGAAGCTGCTGACTGCGTCTGAAAGGTGTTTGCACAGAGGAAAATGTTGTTGCTCTGAAGTCTTAAAGGGATCGTTCTCCCCAAAATGATTATTTTGCCGTCATTTACTCCAAACTTGTATGACTTACTTTCTTCTGTGGAAAAACGTCTGTTTTTTTTGGTCCATGCAATTAAAGTCAATGTTGTTTAAACCCCCGATTGTCTTCAAAATCTCTTCTTTTAAATTTCCACAGAAAGAAAAGGTTTGAAATGACATGAGAGTGTATCAACCCAAAATATCATAGGAATGGCCAAACTATGCCCTAGCAACCATCTAGCAGTAACAAACAACCACTTAGAACACTTTAGCAACAACCTGGGACACCATAGCAACACCCCAGTGCCCTAGCAACCACCTAGCAAAGTCGGACAACCATTTAAAACTTTTAAAACACTACCTAGAACTTCCTAGCAACATTACAGAACACCATAGCAACACCTTAGCAACTGTTCAACATCATGATATCAACCCAAAATACTGTAGAAATTGCCAGTTATTTTCTAGCAACCACCTAGCAATATCAAATAACTACTTAAAACACCTAGCAACAACCTGGGACATCATAGCAACACTTTAGCAACTGTTCAGCATCATGTTATCAACTCAAAATACCATAGGAATGACAGAGAAATGCCCTAGCAACCACCTAACAACATCAAAAAACTCTTAGAACTCCCTAGCAACAACCTGAAACACGAGCAACTGGTCAGCATCATGCCATCAAACAAAAAGACAATAGGAATAGCCAAACAATGTTCTAGCAACCACCTAGCAGCATCAAACAACCACTTAGAACACCCTAGCAACTGCTCAGAATCATGCGGTCAACTCAGAATACAATAGGAATGGCCAAACATTGATCTAGCAACCATGTAGCAATGTCAAAAAAATACTTAAAACGCCCTAGCAACAACCTGGGACATCATAGCAACACCCTAGTGTCCTAGCAACATCAAACAACCACTTAGAACACCCTAGTAACTGCTCAGCATCATGCTGTCAACACAGAATACAATAGGAATGGCCAAGCAATTCCCTAGTGCCGACACATCCCCACCCCCCATTGGTCGATATTCCCATACTGTGGTTCTGTTATATTGGGAATGTGATGTCTCATCACCACATGAATTGGACAGCAGCGGACACACAGTGTATTTTGCAACATTTAAACATTTATGGCTGTCTGATTCGAGGGGAAATTTGGGACCATTTTATTCATATGTGTGTGTGTGTTATTTCTGGTCTTGGAGGTCTGCGTGTCTCTCACACACCCACGCTGAATCTCTACACATGTTCCCGAACACACACAGGAAGCAGGAGGCCCTGCAGCTGAATGCAAAGAACAACATCAAAAATTGTTTCTTCTCTCAGCGCCTTTGTTTTTCTTTTTCCCCTTTTCTTTCAAGGCTGTGTATGTTTCTCAGGAGCCCTTACAGAAGAACAAACAGCAGTTTTGGTGCTGAAGTGACTTCCCCCCCCTCAAACTGGCTCTCGCTTCATCAGTGCGGCGCTGGCAGATGTTTAAGGAAAACAGTCTCCCGTATAAAAATAATCCCAGCGGAGACAAGCAGCTCGGGGTTAGTTTAAATGGGTGCAAAAGAGACGGTCCTCGCGGAAGCTGTGTGACGTCTGGTGGGAATTCTGGGATTTAGCTGTTGTGTCACGAAATGACACGTTTGAGAGTGTTAGCAGGAGTCCGGGATGCTGGGAAGGGTCAGACGAGCACGCCTTTCCCATCCCAACACCCACACACACACACTCTAAAGACACTCAGTAGACGCCACGTCTGTTTACATGAAGCAAACCAGCATGTCACTGTACTTGAGACAGCCACTCAGAACAGCATAGCAATGCCCTATCATTCACCCAAAACATCTTGAATCTGCATAACAGCACTATTAAACTCTCACAACACCCTAGCATTGGCATAGCTACACCCTGGCAAACCACCCAGAACACCTTAAAAAGCACACAGAAACACTCTAACATGTTTAGAATGCCTTAGTAATGGCATAGCAATGCCCTGGCAACCACCCAGATCACCTTGAAAACACATAGCAGCACACTAAAACGCTTCAAACATCTTAGCAACTGAATAGCAACACCCTGGTAACCACCAAAAACATCTTAAACCACACAGCAACACTCTAAAATGCATAGAATGCCCTGGCAACCTCCCACAACACCTTTTAATCAGCATAACAACACTGTAAAATGCTTAAACCGCCTTAGCAACTGTATAGCAATGCCCTGGCAACCACCCACAACACCTTATAAAAAGCATAACAACACTCTAAAATGCTTAAACTGCCTTAGCAACTGTATAGCAATGCCCTGGCAACCACCCAGAACACCTTAAGAACCACATAGCAACACTCTTAAGCGCTTAAGCACCTTAGAAACTGTATAGCAACGCCCTAGCAACCACCCACAACACCTTATAAACAGCATAACAATGGTCTAAAATGCTTAAACCGCCTTAGCAACTGTACAGTAATGCCCTGGCAGCCACCCAGAACATCTTAAAAAACCACATTGCAACACTCTAAAATGCTTCATACATCTTAGCAACGGTATGGCAACACCCTGACAACCACCCAAAAACCTTAAAAACCACACAGCAACTCTCTAGAATGCTTAAACCCCTTAGAAACTGTATAACATAGCCCTGGCAATCACCCAGGACAACTTGAAAACACATAGCAACATTCTAAAATGCTTAGAAGATCTTAGCAACTGTATAGCAACGCCCTGGCAACCACACAGAATACTTTAGAAATGCATAACAACACTTTTAAATATTTAAAACACCTTAACAACTGCATAGCAATGCCCTCGGGTATGCTGTGATCCCAGCTGCAATCATAAATGATTCCTGGCTTTTTGATGCTGCTTTAGTTGCTATTTCTGCTGATGTTGAAGTCAACAGTGCCAGACGTGGGTCGAAGACAATGGCAGCATTAGAGTTTCCTTGTATTCTGCAGCATTATTGTTTTGCCCTTGGTTCTTTTGAGCGATCTGATGGCTCCTGCATGAGTCTACGCTCTCTCTGACGCAGGTTGGCCGCGGTCAAGCTTTTCTAGGGCACAGAGAGATGTTAGCATGAAAAAGAGGCCGTTCTGACATGGACGTCAGCCTCATTCTGACCTCTCTCTTTCCTTTAGAGTTACCGTTCTTTAGTCTTTCGTATTCTTCTTTTTCTGTTTTTTTTAGCCGGTCTTTCTCTTTCTCTCTCTCTGAAAGGGTTTGATTCAGAGCTCTTTTCATTGCTGGGCTGCTTGGCAGCGAAATATTCCACCGTATTCATCTCGCCTTTTTTTCAGACGTTATGTTTTTTTTCCTGGTGCTCTTGGTTTCACAGCAGCTTTCAGAGGATTCAGCACATTAGAAAACTAGGAAACTAGCTGCAGCTCACAAACCTGGTGTTTCTCATTTCAAAATTACTTGTTTGATTCTTTCATAGTGCTTTTATGCATCTACAGATGGTGTAAATGGTTCATTCATTTATTTACATGATGGACATCCTGCAGCATTTGTGCTCCAGACATGAAGGTTTCCTCAAATCATGTATTTTTTTTTATTATTAATATTATTAATTGAAATTTGTATATTTTTAGATTAAAAAGAAATGCACATTATTTTATTTTATTTTATTTTAATGGCTCCACACATCACATGTCTCGTTGAGGATAAGTGTGTTGGTTATTTTATTTTATTTACTTTTAAATTTATTTAAATTTAATTTTAAATTTGTAAACATTTTATTTACTTTTTTTTTTTTTAAATTTTATTATTTTATTTAAAGATTATTTCTTCACATTGTTTTTATGCACCTTTTGTGCATTTCAATAGTTAGTTCATTTACTCGCAATCATGTAGTTCCAAACCTGTATATTTGACATGTTGCTTTTTGCTGCTTGTCATTGTTCCTAATGTCTAGTTTAGTGTTTCATGAAAGACTGAATGTTGCATTGTTTGGCATGACATCAGGGTGAATATATGAATGAGTACAAAAATAGTAAATGTTTAAATGAGTCTCCTGCAGTGTGCCCTTGCACTGAAAGAAAAAAAAAAATGATGGAAAAACAGAAAATGTCATTTTCAGCCAGAACATTTCCTTTAACTCTAAAACTCAACAAAATGCAACATGTAACTCAAAAACAACACCTGTAAAAAATCAACAACACCTGTGAAGAATCAATACAGGAAATAATCATATTAACACAGTACATTGTGCCCTATTTTTACAGTCTATTCTTGTATGTGTAAACCCAGCTCCTGGGGTCTCTGAGCGCGTCCCCTGTGTATTGGAGATCATGAGAAAGTTTCCAAGTCTTTTCTGGGAATACACACTGGACAAACTCCTCCTAAAGCAACTATAACAGCACTCAAGGCTCCTCGTTCTCTTATACGTCGCTCCTGAGGGACCGGCAGCACTTTATGAAGTACACTTTTCCTCTGGCAGTATATTAGGCACGAGAGAGATGCAGGATTTGTGTGGGATGCTTGAATTTGATTGCTTTGGTGAGATAGTGCTGAGAGTTTTAAAACACACAATAGCACATTATTGCTTCCTTTTTATTGCCTTGTTGGAAAATGTTTTCAATGTGGTGCATCTGCGTTAAACAGCATCAGATCTCACAGTTAACCAGTGGAGTAAATACTACAACCAAAAATATAATATAGTGAATATTGAGGTTGTTAAGGCAAGACACCCCAGGTAAATAGACTACATAAGTTTTCTGAAATATTATGTTTAAATATGAAAATTAGGCATTATCTAATTAAATATGCACTCACTTGTATACATTTTCAGAAAATAAATCTGAACATTGGATAAAGCCAGGTTCAAAATTCTTGTTTGACTTTGTTGACATATAACAGTTAAAGGTTTTTATAGAGGGGATTTTGGATCTCTCCTTTCATCACTGCATAAATCAGAAAATACTGTCAACAGCCAGAAAAAAACTACATTTTTACCTTGTTTTTAGGAATAAAATGTTATATAAATAATTGTGAATGATATATGAACAAATCCTTCAGTAAAAACTTCCAGAATACAGACAGGAACAAAACTGCTTAGTTTGGTGTATGTAAGTGCTGCTGAAGTGGAAAAAAAACTCTTTAAAAATATGTATTGTAATTGAAATTTACAGATGCCAATACAATAGTGCAATAATAAAATCAAGTGAATGATATATGAACAAACCGTTCTGTAAAAATGTTCAAAATATATATAGAAATAAAACTGTAAAGTTTGGTGTGTGTAAGTTCTGCTGAAGTGGAGAAAAATCTCAGAGAAGATATGTATTTTAATTGAAAACTACAGACGCAAATAGATAAAGTGCAGTAAAATTAACACTTATGAGTGTATTTGGGATGACATCTTTCAAAAAGTCTGAACGAAGACAGACTATGGAAGCAAAATAGACCAAAATCTCAAAACACTAATGTTGTGTCTTGCCTAAAGGTCAAGTTTATTAGAGTAGGAGGAGGATGATTTCTTATTGAAAGTTATCTGCTTTATTTCATGAAGCAACTCTTTGAGTTTAATCGTGTGGCTAAAAATAGTCATGATTAGATCACCCTGCCGAACATCTTTTACGAGTTAAGAGCATTTCTCCAGAGTTACGCATTTCACTCTTTTTCCAATGACTCCCTCGAAGGATTCCTCCTCCGTTTTTTTGTTCTCCGCCTCTTCTCTGCAATATGTTCTTCCGCCCTCTCTAGTTTTCCCACCCTGGTTTTGCACCCAGTGATCCAGCTTTAATTGTTTCCAGACCTCTAAAACACCCACCCCCACTCCATCCATCCGTCTGTCCATTTCCACCCACAACAACCTCTGTACGATTAACCCTAGTGTTTACTTACACACACACACACACACACACACACACATACACACACACACACACACACACACACACACACACACACACACACACACACACACACACACACACACACACACACATACATCCTGGAGGATTTGGGTCTTTTGTGACCTCTGGCCTCTGTGAATGATCTCTAGAACACCTTGAAAGGGATCAAATCTCTCATAATTAGACAGATCCTGTAAACTTCAATGTTTATATGCAGTTTTAGAAGCACTGAAAGATACTTACATGCATTTTGGAAATAAATAGTACTAAAGTCTTAAATATTACAGACTTTGGTAACACTTAATTTTAAGGTGTCCTTGTTACACGTTACATATAATTACTATTATAATAACAATAAATTATGCTTAATTGTGTGGAAGTAACCCTAAACCAAACCCTAATCCTAACCCTAACCATATAGTAAGTACATGTAGTTAATTAATATTACTCAGTACTTAAATGTGTAATTACACTGTATCAAGGACACCTTAAAATATAGTGTAACCCAGACATCTTTATTAATACTATTAGTGCAGATAATAATGTGATCAAACCTCTAAGTATTAACACTAACCAGCATTGTTTTAGTATCACTGATATTCTGTTTTATTTTTATTTTAGTTTTAGTAATTTTGTTCTGTTATTTTTAAATGTCCATAGAGTTTTTATTTTGTATTTATTGGTTTATTTTTTATTATTTTGTATTTATTAATTTATTTAATTTTAGTTATTTTACAACTATTTAAAAGTTACTTACTTTAGTACTTTTATTTTATTTTTTTATTTTTTTATTTCATTTAATGTTTATTTTGAGTAGCGAAAATTTGTTTTTGTTTTTTTTAGCTTAATTTCTCAAACACTATTAATGTTGAGTTTGTGCATTGTTTGTGCATTTTATTTTATTTTATTTTATTTTATTTTTTTATTATGCTGTTGTTTTGTTGGGATACTCACTGTGACCACAGCAGATGCCAGTGAATGTGCCGCAGTGAAAAATGCAACAATAACAGCGTTTGTGAAACATGCTACTGTTTGTGTGCAGTCAGGCATGGGTGTCCCTCTCTGAAGCCTGTGTAAGAAACGACCCGTGCGTTATTCCACAGTGCTGGACACACGGGAGGCACATCTAGTCAAAGTTAAAGATCCTGTGATGGAAATACAGTCGTAAACTCATGACTGCACGAGTTTTTAAAAGAACTTCACTAGAGGAATTTGTCACACTTTAGTGAATTTTCTCTTTTGTAAAAATAAACGTTGAGGCGAGTTTGGTAAGATTGCTGTTTCCTTTAGCTTTGAGGCGAATCAATCCTGAGTTGTTTTCCTTCCGTCTGCAGAGTCTAAACGTGTCCTGCTCTGGAAGACAGCATGAAGAGTTTCAGCCGGTCCCAACTGACTGCCATGACAACAGGTAACAGACTAAACAAACCCCCAAAATAATGTTACTATCAAGACTTAGCCAAATAAACTCAAACCTAAAGCTCAGTATATTCTGCACATGACTCATTTAATGTATAGAACTCAGAAGGCTTTCTTTTACTGCTTATTTCACACTTTTGGTTATTAAAAACAAACTTAGCCAGATGCATATAGATAATAAAATAAAAGCTTAAATGTGTATTTTGAATGTTTTCTTTCCGCTTTTTTGAACAAAGACATTTTGTAGAAGCAAAATAACCCAAAATCTTAAAATTGAGCAATGCACACAAAAGAACTTAAAGAAAAATATATGAGAATATGGTTATAATTCACAACAAAAGCTCTAAAAATAACAGTAAAATATTCATTCCGAAATTCTCATGGCAGAAACCTGATATTTGTTTTCCCTAAATTATTTATGCACAGCTTGAGTTGTTGTAGAGCAGTATTGTTTGAGTGAATGCTGGTTTGTGTGCAGGTTTGCTCCTGCTCTGTCTGGGTAGCTCAGGTCTGGAGCTCAATCCCAGTGTTTCTCAGGTCGTCCTCTCCATCAACTCCTCCTTCAGCATCACCTGCTCTGGCTGGAATGACGTCACCTGGCGCTTCAAACGGGAGGAGAAAGTTCCGGAGTTCCACGTCGAGGAGCGAAGTTCCTCCTCCAGCGTTCTCAGTCTGGAGCAGGTGACCTGGAGACACACGGGCGTTTATGTGTGTTCGGAGAACGGGACAGACGAGACCAGAGAGGTGGCTGTCTTTGTGCCTGGTAAGAACTCATGAAAAGATTCAAAACTAGGTCATTTGTAAATGGCCTGACTACTAGTAGGTCGAGTTTAAAAAAGTGCAAATGTAAAAACAACAGATATCATATATTTGAACATTTGAACATTAGAAATGATTATTTTAACATCAAAACATGTTTTTTAGGTAGGTTTGAATGTGATTTTCTCATTCATATTATGTTGTTTGATTTATTTACCTTCCAATATTCATTCCTTTTTTTTTCATTTATTTGTGTATTTATTTATTGTTCCTCAAATCGATTCTTTTGTGCATTTACTCATGCATTCATTCCTTTACTGATTCTATCATTGATTTGTTCGTTCGTTCACTCACTCATGCGTTCATTCATTTAGGGATTCTCACATTGATTTAAAGAAGTCATGCATTCATTCATTTATTATTTCTCATATTGATTTGTTCATTCATTCAGTTATGCATTTATTTATTTGATTCTCACAGTGATTTATTTCTTCATTCACTAATGCATTTCATTCATTTATTGATTCTCACATTGATTTCTTTCATTCATTTAATAATTCTTACATTAATTAGTTAATTAATTCATTTATTCATTTACTTACACATTCATTCATTTATTGGTTCATGATGAAAATGATTGATTCTGTCATTCACTCACACATTAATTCATTTTTTATCACATTAATTTGTTCATTCACTCATGCATTTATTCTTTTATTATTCTCACACTTTCATTCATTTATTAATTCTCATATTGATTCTTTCATTCGCTTACTCAACTCACTCACGCATTTATTCATTTATTAATTCCCATATTGATTTGTTTGTTAATTCACTCATGCATCCATTTGATGCTTACATTGATTCATTTGTTTATTTACTCATGCATTCATTTACTTATCGATCCATTTGTTCACACACACACACACACACACACACACACACACACACTTGTTCTGCTATCCTTGTGGG
>JAFVLL020003231.1:33332-55948 GCA_021397915.2 Tor tambroides | reverse complement strand
ATAAGTGACTTTAAACCGTTTAACTGATTGTATTAACCGGTCAAAATTCTTATCGGTCGGTTAACGGTTAAACGGTTAAAATGAACATCCCTAGTATGTATATTTACAGTTATTTAAAATTATGTAGTAGTTTAATTGCTTCTACACTGCAAAAAATCTTAATATTTTAAAAGCATTCGTAAGAAAAATAATAATTAAATAATGAAAATTTCTCAATGTGTAAAACAAGATAATTACTTGATGCTTGTTATCCTGCATTTTATCTCAAATTTATAGGACACCTATTATGTAAAATTCACTTTTACTTGTTGTTTGTACATAAATGTGTGTTGGCAGTGTGTGTACACAACCACCCTATAATGAAAAAAAATCCACCCGCTAAAATCATAAGCAGTTCACTCATAAATCATAAGCAGTCTCAGAACAAGCCATTCACAGAATCCATAAAATATGATGTCACATTTTGCAAGCCCCGCCCACAACTGTTTACGGACAGTGCCGTATTAGCAGAGACCCTGCCCTGAGTGAGCCGCACACAATCCGCCATGTTTGTCTTTAAACTAGAACATTTAAAAGCAGCATTCAAGTAAGAAATGTCTTTTTTATTAAAGCTATAGATGTTATTCTGGTTGAGCAGTGAGTGATTTTCTGTTTTTATTTTATTGTTTGGGTTATATTATCAGCATAGATAGCAGTATAGGTACTGTTTATTACGCTGCTATCACTTAATACACAGATCTAATAAAAACATGCGATTTCTTTCCCAGCTGTTTAACTTCACAGATATAACCGACTGTTTTGTAACTTATGTGTTTTTAACATAAACTTGTGTGTATTTGACATTTTAAGCGCAATAAGACATGAAAGAGATTACTCACATGCCGTGTGACTCACATTTCTGTGTGCCCTCAGTAAACTGTAAATCACAAGTTTAAACTGATATGGCTTTAAAACGCATTTTTTCAGCGCGATAGACATGGTAATCAAAACCGAACAGATGTTTTTTAGCAGAGTATCTGAGATACAGGCACACCCCTATTCTGGAAAAGGGGATGGGGACCAGCAGCTCATTTGCATTTAAATAGACATGCACAAAAACAGCCCATTTCTGCTTCCACTCAAAATAGGCATTTTCAGAATGCTATAATAAATTATCTGTGGGGTATTTTGAGCTGAAACTTCACAGACGCATTCGGGGGACACCTGAGACTTATATTACATTTTGTGAAAAGGTGCATAATTGGTGCCCTTTAAGTGTGTCTTACTTCACTAGTTGTTTTATTCACTTTTTATAAATTATTTATACTTAAAACAAGTAAAAAAAAAATTTAACTACATGAAGCCCCTAATGGGACATGGTAATGGGGGAAAAACACTGATATGGTAGGAAAATTATACTTCAATGGTTTTCTGATGCTCACAAACCTTTTGTGATGGAAATAATATGAGGAAGATTTTTAATACTTTTGTGATCAAACAAAGTTTGGGGCAATGCAATACTTTTGCAAGAGAATTCAAATGTTTTGTGAGCCAACACAAAACATTGAAATATAATTTTTCCTCTCATATCATATTTTTGTTTCCTTAGGGGGCCGCTTTTTAAAAGTGATCAGTGGAGTGAGACAAAATAGACTTGTATTAAAGATACATTTTCTGAAAACAAGTCTTTATATATTATGTGTTGTGGCTTCTCAAGAAAATGAGTCTTGTTTTAAGGATTTAAAAAAAAAAAAAAAAGATATTTTAAAACTGAATAATTAAAAACATACAAAGTTATTTTTGCAGTGTAGACAGAACTGAGATTAAAAAGAGAGCCTTTAGTGTGTCTCTTTCGTCTTTCTAAAGAATTTAGGAGAAAAATCTAGGACAAAGTAGATACTTTCTATAAATGGAGAACTCCAATGAGTCTACTGAGCTCTGAAAGGCAATAAAATGGCGTAAATTCAGCACATTTGATTAAACTGTGAATGCAGGTACATGCCTTGCTCAAGGGAATAAGGCATGAGGGATAGAACTTTTGTATTATCTGCTGAGTGAGAGCCTTGAGAACCAGAACGTCACCACCGAAGAGCTTAGCACGTCATTTTATCATGGATAAAACAATGCATTCATTTTAGCCACTATTGTAACAGCTGCTCTTCCACCGGCCAGACTTTAACCATTTAAATTACTGTTCTGATAGCGATAAAGTCCCGGTCCACTCCAGACAGTAGTGAGATTCAAAACCGGCCCTCCCAAGACACCTAAAACTTCTAAAACTCATTTGTATTAAACTCTTTTCATACAGTTTGCTTTTGTCAAAAGTAATTTGCTTGATATGCACTGTCTTAATTGTCTAATGTCTGAGTGTGTGCATCCATCTCTATGTGTGTGCATGTGTTTTAGAGGTTAATGGAGGTTAGTCTTGTTGATGTGTTTTTAATAATCAGTCGGACAGTCGCACACCCCTGTCTGCCCCACTTGCATAATTACTCCTCATAAAATCATCTTTGAGAGCATACGCAAATAAATGCACATAAACACTTACATCACACCCTGACTGTTAGTAAATTAATTTTTCAATCTGGACGCCTTTGTGAAACAGTTCCAATTAAAGCTGGATATTAATGTATGCAGATGAGCGTGTGTTACTGCTTAATTAAGGGGAACCTTGTTGGAGCTCTTTGGCTGGAAGAGAGCTGATGGAAGCCAGGATGAACAGAGATATCAGAAATGCAGCACAGCTCACTTCCTGTTAGAGTCGAGACGTACCGCAAAGGGTCACGACACTGCCAAAGCATTTAAGGGTACTTACTGCGTACAGTGTATGAAAGAAAGAAAACAGTGATGTCAAAAATGATGTCATCATCTACTCTTGTTGCTTGAGGACAAAAGGAGATTTTTAGCTTTCAGAATATCTTGGCTGTTTTTTCATGCAGTAGGTTGTAAGAAGTAGTCAAGCTCTAAAAAGGACAAAAAAAATTATTATTTGTTAAAGAATTTGATATTTTTCTTTGGTAAAGACACATTAAATGATCAAAAATGTGTCAGTAAATATTTTATATTTCAAATAAATGCTGGTTTTTTTTTACTTTTTATTCATCAGTTAATTAGAAAAGCAAAATGTATCACAGTTTTCCCAAAATGTGTCACAACGTTTTACGTTTTTCAACATTGATTTTAATAAGAAATATTTCTGGAGCACCAAATCAGTATATTAATATTATTTCTGAAGGATCATGTGACACTATAGAGACTGAAGTAATGGCTGCTGAAAATTCACAGGAGTAAATGTATTTGGAATTTTATTTATTTTGATTCATTTTAAAGTGTATTAAAATGTAAAAAAAAAACTTAATTGTAAAAAATATTTTGAATAATAATTTTAATACTTTTTAATCAAATAAATCCAGCCTTAGGCATTACGAGGCTTCTTTCAAAAGCATTTAAAAGATTGATTTGACCTCGAACTTTTGAATGCTGGTGTACTTTGTCCTTTTAAGAGAGTAAAGTTGAAATTTAGATTGGAGGAGAAAATCTTAAACCCTCATTAAACTGTCTGTGACATTTCAAAGCACTGTAACGTAATTATTTTAATGTGATGTTTTATATTGCTCTGATAGTCCCAGATGAGGAGTCATGATTCATCTTGTGAATCTGAAGGACAGCTGTGAATGTAGACGGAGTGTTCCAAAGAAAGTTAAATGGAGTAGAGCAAATGCAGAAATTGGGCAGAGGGCAAAAGGCTCTACTGGTTTAGTTACCAGGAAGTAGAAATGACCCAGATGCAGAATGTCCCACATATCATTGTGCGAAATAAAGACCGAGACTTTAAAAGCTCTAAAGAAGTCCTAGGCCAGCAAGCTGACTTTATTCACACATGAAATTAAGATTCAGTTCAGATGATTCTTATGTTTTGTGATCCAATCACTGAAACCAGATGTGGTCAGAAGCACATGTGAAAATATATAATGCAACACTAATCTGTCCTGATGCCTCATAGACAGCACTTTTGGCACTTTGTTTACACGAAAAAAACAAACATTGTGAGTGATGTGTGTATTCATGAAATCAGAGACCCTCCTATTGAAACTGAACACTAGTGGTCACAGGAGACACATCTGAGACGCTTGTCCAGATATAAACAGCAAAAATGTATCGGCTGACCACTTGGTCTGATAACCCGAGATGGATCTTTATACAAGGTCTAAATAGAGCCAGCTTAACCAGAAGAAATTCAATTTATATGTGCTGTCCAAATGTAAAACAAGTTATTCATTCAGCGTAGTTTGGTAACGAGGTTGTGGCGTCTTGCTCAAGGGCTGGGCATTAGCTTAAATCAGTGGGAGGAATAGATGAGAAGTCTGCCAAAAACCTGATGCTTTTAGCAGAACGATGATCCCAAAGCCAAATTAACTTTTTGATTAACTTGTTCAGAAACAAAAATGTGAATAACCTACAGTGGCCTAGTTAAAGACTAGTATAATTCAACTGAGAATATGGCACTGTTTGAAAATGAAATCTGATTAACCTCAACAAACCGGAGCAAATATATGGAGCAATGGGCCAAAATCACACCTACAGAAATTAGCAAAAGCACTTATAGTGTAAAAATGTTGTCATTGATGCAAATGGATGGCATTATAAATAGTAAGATGTAGGGATTTAATACTTGTGTAAATATCATACTATAGTCTTTTACATTAAATTGAGAATACTTTTAAAGATGAACCATAAGGACATTTGGAATCAATGTTGTAAAGCATTTGTATATATATATATGTGTGTGTATATATAATTTTTTTTTTTTTTTTTTTTTTTTTTTTATGATTATGAGTCATTTTCCACATTTAAGAAGAAGTGCACCTCTCTGCATCTTTCCTATCGTTGATTACCTACAGATGCTTTCCTCCTCTGGTTGCTAGGATTTTTGTGTATCTTTTTTTCCAGTGACTGGATTGTGTTTGCTGAGTGTGTATTTGAGATTTATCTGCCTAGTATTGTAGACAGTTATTAGATATACCCATTTTTTGTCTCTCTCTTCTTTGAAGCCATTTCTTCTTATATATATACAACAGGTTTGAGGATAGTAAAATTTATTCAACTATGGCACATTAAATAGTTTAAAAGTGACAGTAAAAATGTGTATAAACACGTGTACAATTTACAAATTGCAAATAAATATTTTCAGCAAGTTTTAAGAGGTTTCTTCACCACCAAATCAGCATATTAGAATGATTTCTGAAGCATTATGTGACACTTAAGACTAAAGCAATGGCTGCTGAAAATTCAGCTTTGCATCACAGGAATAAATTACATTTTAAAATATATTGAAATAGAAACCAGTTCATTTAAATTGTAATAATATTTCACAGCATTACTGTTTTCTCTGTATTTTGATCAAATAAATGCAGCCTTGGTGAGCATAAGAGACTTCTTGCTATATATTTTATGTTATTAATATTTTTTGTCCCTCACTGTCTATCTGTTCTGAGTTTAGTAGCAGGGGAAAATTCATAATATTCTTTGCAGTTGTGCAGTGTGATCAGATGATATGTGTGTATCTGGGCAGATATTGAGCTTCTCTCTGACCTGTACAGCCATAGAATATGGCAATCTTTCTCAGCCAAGGACTGTGTGAGCTTGATGAATGCTTTGTAAAATAACTGTATAGGGCTGTAACACTGGTTGGCTGTCCTGTGTTTTTGCTTGTTTGTGTTGATTTAATGTGTCTTGTGATGCTTTGTAGTTCTGACTAGCTTTATTCTCTGTCTCTCAGCTGGAGTATACCGCTCGTCTGGACTTCCTGTGGCGTGTACAGGCAAAGGAAGAGATAAATGAGATGCGAGAGCTGCGTGAACACAATGAGAACATGCTCCGGAACATTCTCCCCAGCCATGTCGCACGCCACTTCCTGGAGAAAGACAGAGACAATGAGGTAGAGAGACAGAATGGATCTGGGTGTCTCACTCCTTTAGTCTGACAGGAAAAGCATGGCAGCACTTAGACAGCAAGAACATGTGAGGAGGAGAGGATGAATCACTGACACTTTCACTCTCTCTCTTCTTTATTGTGCTTTATTGACATGACAGTTAACTACAGAAGTCAATAGTAATTAAGCAAGATATACAAATGAATAGTTAATATACATGACTAGGGCTGGGCGATATATCTCATGCGATATGCATGCCCATCTTGTCAGTAAAGCCGGTTCCTTGATTAGAGGTAAGTCTCCATCACCTGTTTTCAAATGGAGTGGCGTTTAATACACGGAGCCGTAGATCACTGAGAAGCTACGCAATATCGCTTTCGTTATCGCAGATGAATCGCCTTCGATAACGAACCCGATATTGCGTAGCTTGTCAGTGAACTACGGCTCCGTGTATTAAATGCCGCTGATAATTTGAAAACAGGTGATGGAGATTTACCGCTAATCAAGGAACCGGCTTTACTGACGAGATGCGCGTGCATATCGCATGAGATATATCGCCCAGCCCTATACATGACAAAACAAGACTATACCAAACGGACAGGTGAAGTCTGTAACTCTGTTCCAAAATCTAGTGAGCTGCAACATAGACAGCATCCTTACTATCCCAAAACCTCAAAAGTGATAAGTGATTTAGAATTATCTGCACAGGTAACAACTCTGTAGTTGTATTGATTTCAGTTGAGTGTGACTTTAGCATGATGGTAGGTTAATGGCGCGTTATTTTAAAAATAATAAAAAACACAGAGCACACAGACTACCATTCAAATTTATTTGTTTATTTATTTTTGTTTTGTTTTTGTTTTTTGGAAGAAATGAATACTTTTATTCAGCAAGGATGTATTAAATTGACCAAAGTTGACAGTAAAACATATATAATCTTACAAAAGATTTCTATTTCAATTAAATGCTGTTACTTTCTTTAAAAAATCTGATATTACTATATGAAGTAGCACAACTGTTTTAAACAATGATAATATATAAGAAATGTTGCTTGAGCCTCAAATCAGCATAGTAGAAGGATTTCTGTAGGATCATGTGAAGCTGAAAAGTTTATTAACGATCCTGAAAATACAGTATTTCCATCACAGGAATAAATTATAATTATAAAGTTTTATACAGTTTTTTCTGTGTTTAATCTAATGTTATACTGTAATATTATCATTGTTATATTATTTTAAAAATAATTTGAGCATAAGGGACTTGAATGGTAGTTTATATTGGGTCAAATCAATTTTTTTAATTAGACTGAACTTGTATTTCTTTTTTTACTGAGCTTGTTGAAATACATTCTGATACTTTCTGTAACAGATTTTTTATCTTCTGGCAGTCATGTTTTTGTTTTGCTAGTTTCTTTCTTTTTCTTTCTTTCCTACCTTTCTTTCTTTCCTTCCTTTCATCCTTCTGTCTTTCATTTCTTCCTTTCTTTCTTTCTTCCTCCTTTCTTTCTTTTTGTAAAGGCGGGCTGTGTGTTTATGTGGTCTCTTGTCCTGACGTGACTCCTCTGTTTATTTCTGGAATGTTCCGCTGTCAGTCAATCAGACAATAGGGAGGCTAAATAATGGAGCTGTATAACTCACAGATAAAAAATGCATCCATTAAGCTTGTGTGGGAGAGAGAGAGAGAGAGAGTATTGAGTTGCTTTAATTATCCCATTCATTTATAATCAGGTGGAGTATTGAGGCATGATTTAACTGCTGACGCTAAATGTGTATGTGTGTTTGTGTGTGTGTGTGTGTGTGTGTGTGCGATTGTGTGAACTATAATTTACGTCACTCTCTGCTATTATTAAGATGAGAAAATGATCCCTCTCCCTCACAGACGCACACATACACTGTCTTGCTCTCAAAACTTGCCACTCTTAAAGGGCACTGCAGTAATTTAGTTCAGTGACTAACACTTATTAAGTGTATTATTACCTGTTTTGTACACTTGTCTTCAGCAGTCACTGACTTTTTAAACATATGATCGCTCAGCAGTACTGGCATGCAGTGATGACATCATGAGTCAGTGGGGTGTATCAGTGCGATGCTGAATGTTTGGGGAGTATTGAGAGGGTTTAACCTCCTCTAATATTGATCATGCTATTGACCACAGCGCTCTCTTTAAACTGCAAAGTAGTTAGAGCAGTGGCCTTGTGGTTTGCACACATTACACCTTAAATGTACGTAATTAGTCACACACTTTATATGAATTGTACACCTAATTTGAAAGGTGTGGTAGATGTGTGTTGTGTGGCACCTGTGAGGTCTGCATAACTGTGTATATGGGAAGTGTCTTTAAGCTATGAATTTTTAAGGCTGTTCAGAGTTCGTTCACACAGGACCTCTTGTGTTCTGTTTTATAATTATTGCACACATGCAGAATTTTTTTATGCCACTGCAATACTTTTTTGCTGCATTAATTCTATATAAAAATAATTATTATATTATATTTATATTATATAATTATAATAATTATATAATTTTATATATATATAATATATATATAATTATTATAATAATAATTATAATTATAAAATATACTTTAAAATATAATTGATTTCTGTGATCAGAGCTGAATTTTAAGCATCATTACTCCAGTCTTCAGTGTCACATGATCCTTCAGAAATCATTCTAATATGCTGATTTATGATCAATGTTGGAAACCGTTGTGCTGCTTCATATTTTTTGGGGGGGACGTGTGATTTTTTTTTTTTTTAGGATTCTCTGATTAATAAAAAGTTAAAAAGAACAGCATTTATTTAAAAAATAAATTTTGTGTTACAATATACAATGCTATTCAAAAGTTTGGGGTCAGTACATTTTTTTTCTTTTTTTTTTTCTTTTTTAAAGAAATTAATACTTTTATTCAGGAGGGATGTGTTAAATGAATAAAAAGTCATAGTAAAGACTTATATTGTTAGAAAAGATTTCTATTTTGAACAAATGCTGCTCTTTTTAACTTTGTATTCATCAAAGAATCAAAGAAAAAAGTATCACATGTTCCAAAAAACAATATGAAGCAGCACAACAGTTTCAACACTCATAATAAATCAGCATATTAGAATGATTTCTGAAGGATCATGTGACACTGAAGACTGGAGTAATGATGCTGAAAATTCAGCGCTGCGTCACAGAAATAAATTCTGTTTTAAAGTATATTAAAATAGGAAACCAATATTAGAAATTGCAATAAGATTTCACAATATTACTGTTTTTTCTGTATTTTTGATCGAATAAATACAGCCTTGATGAGCAGAAGAGGCTCCCTTAAAAACATATATATATATATATATATATAAACACACTGTATTGCACAATTTATAACAAAATATGTGTAAACCATGGTTTTTGTATGGTGTATGTGTTTTGTTGGCATTATATATCAGATATCAGCCTTATCAGATGCATCTGTTCTGCCTTCTGTTCTTATGAGTCAATCAAGTGTGTTTGTTATAAAGCAACACTGCCCTCTAGTGGAGAGTTTTAAAAAGTCACCCCATGCTGCTTATACCACACACACTATATTATTGTTCTGAAGTTCATTGGACCTGTATTTCTATATGTATTCACATCTGTTGATTTAAAGCTCATTTGTGTGAAATGGAAGAAAACTCTGAAGTCAACCTTATTCCAGCGAGGAGGTTTCTAACATGTGATCTCCATTCGTAGGAGCTCTACTCGCAGTCATATGACACGGTGGGAGTGATGTTCGCCTCCATTCCAGGCTTTGCTGACTTTTACTCGCAGACTGAGATGAATAATCAGGGTGTGGAGTGTTTGCGGCTGCTCAACGAGATCATCGCTGATTTTGATGAGGTCAGAATTCTACCAGCACAAACATACCCGTATTTAAAGGCATAGTTCACCAATAAATGACAGTTCTGTCAATATTGACTCACTCCCATGTTGATCCAAACATATTCAATTACAGTTCATCATGACAAAAATCGCAGCGTACAGGTTTGTAATGAAATGAGGGTAAGTAAATAATGACAGAACTGTCAGTTTAGGCTGAACTATCCCTTTAATATTAATGATTCTCTCTAAGACACACCTGCTCAGAAGCTGCTGATGAATGTTTAATGCTACGTATGTAGGCTGTCATATCTGAAAGATTGTCTGTCTGCAGCTGCTGGGGGAGGAGCGATTTCAGGACATCGAGAAGATAAAGACCATCGGCAGCACATACATGGCCGTGTCAGGACTGTCTCCTGAGAAACAAGTGTGAAAACACACACACACACCTACAGAAACCTACACATAAATGCATCTGATGTCTTATAAGCCTATAGTGTTTGTAGTTTAAAATCTATTAAAAGGGTGTAGTTTGTGCACTTATCTTTCTATATGTGTGTTACCATAGCAATGTGAGGATAAATGGGGGCATCTGTGCGCACTGGCCGATTTCGCCATTGCTCTGAATGAAAGCATTCAGGAGATCAACAAACATTCGTTTAACAACTTCCAGCTCAGAATCGGTAAGAGTCAAATGATTCAAACAAATAATTCAGAAGAACATTTGAAAGTGAGATTGGAACGCAATAGTGACTGCCCACTTTTTGATCAGCCTGGATTCCGGAAGTATTTTTCCTGTTTGTTTTCTCCATAGGCATTTCAGAACATTTTTAATAAAGATTCAAAGCCGTGAATCAAAATCAGCTCTGAGATTATTCACAATATTACAATTTGATTTGAATCCAAGAAAAGGAGGGAGAAGAAAATCTATTTTTTGATGGAAATTGTATTTACAAAATATTATTGCAAAAGATATTTGAGGTTTTAAGGAGACTCATTTATGCCATTTGCAATGCTTTGTGGGAGTGGGCAGTCACTATTCCTGTTTCCATGGTTACTTCTCTGACTGGTCAGTGTCCTTTCGGGATCATGGGTAATGGAGTTCTTCACCATGTGCTTTATTTTAAAATCATTCTGAAAACTTTTTATTGGTATTAGTATTATTTTTTATCTCAAGGGCATCTAAAAAAAATAGACTGTAGGCTGCCGTTCAAAAGTGTGAGTAAGAGGTCTTTAAGGTTTTATTTTTAAGAAATCAATATTTTTATTATGCATTAAATTAGTCAAAAGTGACAGTAAAAATGTTACAAAAGATTTCTTTTTCAAATAAAAGCTATTCTTTTGAACTCAGTTCATCACAGAATCCTGAAACAAAAAATGTATTGCGATTTCTGTTTTAAAAATAATTAGCAGCATCATTTTCAACTAATAATGGTAAGATGTGAGGTTTGCCAAGAACCAAATCTGCATATTAGAATGATTTCTGAAGGATCATGCCACACTGAAGACTAGACTAATGGCTGCTGAAAATTCAGCTTTGCATCACAGAAATAAATTACATTTAAAATTCATTAAAATAGAAAAATAATAAATTATTTATCCTGTTTGTCTAGCCCTTATCGCCTTCTAAATGTTTAATAATTTATTTACCAATTTTATTTATTTATTTATTTATTTATTTTTAGCTGACTCAGTTCTTACCACAAAAATTGGCTGTCATGGTATAAAACAGTCTAATAAATAAATTAATTAAAATTATAAATTTGAGGCTTCTAAAGAAGCCCCACATTATTACTTGACAACCTCAGGTCTGTCTTGAATGATTTATTTATTATGACCAAAATCATAAGGTGGCATTAACTACTATGTACTTACTGTATTGCTAAACACTTTTGCTGCTATTGAGGTGGTATACGGGTAAGGTTAGGGACAGGTTTGGTGTTGTTGGGTAGGTTTAAGGGTGGTCAAAGTGTAAAGGATGGGTCAACAGTGTAATTATAAATGTAATTACAGAAATTGATTACAAATTACAGATGTAAGGTTTTTTTAAAAATGCAAGTACAATGTAAAAACATGTATGTACACAATAAGTGCATTGTATCAAGTGATTAATTTAGGCCACCTAATATGAAGTGGGACCGGATTTTGATTACTGCTTACTTTCTTAATAGCCCTCTATTAGAAGCCTGAAATGCATGTTAGACCATATAGTCTTTTTAAGAGTGAGATGTGCTGATGCATGCTGTGCTTTCTCTCTCCTCAGGTATGGCTCATGGCTCCGTGGTGGCTGGAGTGATCGGCGCTAAGAAGCCGCAGTATGATATTTGGGGGAAAACGGTCAATCTGGCAAGTCGCATGGACAGCACGGGTGTCAGCGGGAAGATCCAGCTCCCAGAGGAGACGTACGCCATCCTGAACGAGCGCGGCTTCGCCTTCGAGTACCGAGGCGAGATCTACGTGAAGGGCATCAGCGAACAGGAAGGCAAGATCCGTACGCACTTCCTGCTGGGCCGCGTGCAGCCCAACCCGCTCATCCTGCAGCCGAGGAAGCTCACGGGCCAGTACTCGCTCGCCGCCGTGGTGCTCGGCCTGGTCCAGTCCCTCAACCGGCAGAAACAGAAACAAATCCTCAATGAAAACAACAACTCAGGCATCATGAAGGGCCACTACAACCGCAGAACTCTGCTGGCGCCGGGCGGCTCGGACACCAGCCACGCCGAGGTCACGGACAAGAGCGAGCTGGCCTAGAGGACGGGGAAAACAGACTACGTACTTAACCAAAAGACTGAGCTGTACTTCAGACTGCTGCCGCTGACTGAGTGTCTCTCTTGCTGTCTGTGTTTCTTTTTGTATTTCTTTTGTATTTGAGAAACAATAAAGGGGTTTAATTTTTTTATAAGGGTATGGGCTTCCTTTAAATAAAGCTCTGTATGTTTGATTCTTTACATTCATGACGATGCCTCACGTTATGTCGGAAATATTGTAACACTGAGATTCTTCTCAGAATTATTAACATCCCTAAACCCAGATTTTATTCAACACTTAAAACCAAAATGGTCCCATCTGCAGCTTTTTTTTTGTTGACAGCAAAATAATTAATCATATACATATTATGTTTAAGTACATGAGCTTCAAAAAGCACAGTAATTATTGAGCTATCTAAATAACTTCAAATGTTTAGGCTACTGACATTTTTGTTATTTTTTTACAGTGTCAGTGTTTTTTGGGGGGGTTCTTTTTGTCATAACCTGCTAATCACAGAAAACCTGACATTACGTGAACATTTCATAAATATATTTCAGACTGCACTATTATTGTTTTGACTTTATTAGGAATGTTGCAACTGATGCCGAATTAAGGTGTTTATAACAAATTCCTTTCTCAGTCAACACTTTTACTAATGTTTTGCCTTTTGTTTAGCTCCATATATTTTTAAATGTCTAGATACACTAAAGCAAAAGCACCTGAACTATATACATTATTACAGATACAGAATGCTTTTACAGATAAAGAATGAAGTTGCATTGAGAGAATATTCTCATGCTTCAATACGAACAATCGAGAACGAAGAAGATTGTCAAGGATTTTCCAATGAAGGTATGTGACATGTCAAAGCTGGCAGATTTTTTGACTGCTTCTTTAAATCAGGTTGGGCTCCTGGCCCACACAGCCTTAGGTTAATTTTAATTATTTTAATTAAAAAAAAAAAGAACATTTTTAACTTCCATAGCCTATAAAGTTATTCTGAATATAAGTAACCAAATTTTTTTTTAAATTGAGGTTTATACATCCTCTGAAAGCTGAATAAATAAACTTTCCATTGATGTATGGTTTGTTAGGATAGGACGATATTTGGCTTAGATACAACTATTTGAATATCTGGAATCTGAGGGTGCAAAAAAAATCAAAATATTGAGAAAATCGCCTTTAAAGTTGTCCAAATGAAGTTTTTAGCAATGCATATTACTAATCAAAAATTAAGTTTTGATATATTAATGGTAGGAAATTTACAAAATATCTTCATGAAACATGATTTTTACTTAATATCCTAATGATTTTTGGCATAAGAGTAAAATCGATCATTTTGACCCATACAATGTATTGTTGGGTATTGCTACAAATATACCCGTGCTACTTATGACTGGTTTTGTGGTGCAGGTCACATACAACATTTATATTTTATACAAGCATTATACGCACACATAAAGGTGGCAGTGCAGGTCTGTCCTGTAGAGGGCGATGTTGACTGAGTATTAGATGTGCCTGCACCACCAATCAAATAACTGAAGAAATACAACGAGTCAATTTGTGTGAATGTGTGTAGTAGAATCTCTCTCTTAATAGTAGTAAAGAAAATTTTAATTACATAGTAAATTATAATTTATTTTATTATTTACTGGATTGATGTAATGTTTCAACTGGGGTTTTTTTCTCTCTCGTTTTTCTTCTTCCCACTCTCCTTACGTAGGTGTTGTCTCCATGGAAACAGATCTCCTCATCTTGTCAGTCGGACATGCTTCTTCCGACTGTGTTTCTGACGGGTGGGCGGGGCTAATAATCACATCACTCCTGTCACACTCTTGACAGCCAATCAGGGACGTTGTGATTCTCCTGCTGTTTTATTTAACTGAGGCATAAAATTGAATGGAGGCAGTTGCCATGGTGAACAGTGCAAAGCTTTGATGTTGAGTGTGATAAAGTGTATATGTGAGAATGGGAAAATAGAGAGAGAAATAGAAGGGGGGTTGAAATTGTCGTTCAAAGATCAAAGAGTTAAAATGCCCGAAAACTGGCACAAATACGACCTCAGCTGTGGCACTGTAGGGGGTGTGTGTGTGTGTGTGTGTGTGTGTGTGTGTGTGTGTGTCGAATGATGATGTGTTTGTTACTTGACAAGCCATCTGTGAACAGTTTGCAGATTTTTCTTCAGCACTGGATGCTCACACACGGTTAGTTGACACACAACATGTCCGTCAAGAATTTTTTTATCAGCAATATTTTAATGGGATAGTTCTCCCAAAAATGAAAATTCTGTCATTAATTACTCACCCTCATGTTGTTCCAAACCTGTAAGACTTTATCCATAAAATTTTTTATATTTTTGATGAAATCCGAGAGCTCTCTGACCTTCCATAGCCAGCAAGGGTACTATAACTGTCAAGGCACAGAAACATAGTAAGGATTTTAATGAATTAATGACAGAATTTTCGATTTTGGGTGAACTATTACTTTAAGTTAACATTAGTTACGAAAATGTCAAATGTATAAGGGAAGTGACTGGGGCTAGTTGTCACACTTTTATTTTCCTTTCAGTGAATATTTCTGAGGAAAGGTTTATTTTTGAAAACCAGTTTCTGTATAGACACATCCAGAAATTGGTTAAAACAATATTTTCTTCACATTATATATAAGGTGTCACAACCTGGTCACAACTGACCATTCACTTGTTTACCTGACAACTACAGCATGAATAAAACCATTTTGAAGGCAGTTTAACACAGAAGTATTCATTTTATTTTCAACTCTCTCTCATTTCCCCCATACAGTCACAATCCTGAGAATGGTGTATCTGCTGTTGCTTGGCAACAACAGTGAGAGCCCCTCCCCCACCAGTGTGCAGCTGTTGTGAATGTGTGTGTATTCCAGCAGATGGCAGTCCATATTGATCATTCTATATGACATTCTTAATCACAAATTCAGAATCAATTGTCATGTTTCCTGTGATAGGAGGAGGGAGGAGCTGAGCTCCCATCAGCCTCTCAGCAGCCTGGATCACCACTCAGGTACTGCATTATTCATGAAACCTTATGAATATTTAAATACTCTTCAGTTGGAATGGGCTGAGGACAGGATATGTTTAATGTAGGTGAGGTGTTCATCATAACTGTCCTGCTGGTTTTTCAGGAGATGATCATTATATTTTAAGGTCCCCTGCAAGCAAGTAGCAAATTATGGCTGTGATAGTTATTGGCTAAAAAAGGGACAGACCCTGAAATATGTCCTTCTTATACTTTTTTTGTTTTGTTTTAATAGTAAATAAGTCAACACAGGACAGAAAACTGCATAAAATCAATTTCATTGGGTCGTTAAAGGAACAACAAAATTCTGTCATCATTTACTAAACACCATGTCGTTCCAAAATTGTAAAATGTTGTTCTTTCTACACAAGATGTGAAATTTAGTTGGAACTGCAGATAAAAACACCTTAAAATTAAAACAAAAGGTTTGAAGTTTGAATATGTGAAAGCTTAAATGATATTTGAGAGCTATGAGACAGATTTTCAAATTTTTTGGAACTATTTATTAATTTTCAAATTAAAAAAAAAAAGGAAAAATCTACAGATAAAAATATGGATACATAATATTAAAATAATATATAATTAAAATAAACTCTTGTTAATAATAAAAATAATTAAGATTTTATTTATCTATTTATTTTTCTTTTTTAATATAAGAAGCGATTCCAAATTCATTGAAGCTTTGGGATTTTTCCACCTTAATATTAATGATCAAACAAAGCTAATGTATGGCTTTGGATGATTTAAAATATAATGCACAAGACGTATTTTTACTATTTTTATGGTGCTTTGTGGTGATTTGGTCCTTTTTTGGTGCTTGTTAATTCCTGAAACACTTGTGCATAAAAAAGCAAGATAGGATTTTGTGCCCAAAGATCCGTGGCTAAATGTGTTCTCAACATTTTTAGAAATCATTTCTACACCCCTGGCCATAGCAACTTATGAATGTGTGAACTTGACCTGCCTCATCTGAACACACAAGTCAACTTCCATCTTCTGCCATCTCCTATATTAGGTATACATCAGGCAGTTCTCTAGGCACTGATGTGTCAAACTGTCATCTTTGATTTGTTTATTTTGGGCTAAACCTTTAAGAAATGTCTTTAAATTTAACAGCCACCCAGCTTTAAGAAAAGCAGAAAAGTTTTGGACAATTTGAGCTTCACAGCTGTCAAACAATCACAAATTATTTAATGTGAGAAAATATTAAAATACTCTAAAGCAGGCCTCTATAAATTCAAGATTTGTCTAATTGTCTTCCCCCCTCCCCCTCTACAATGGAAGTAAATGATAACCACAATGGTTACCAGCATTTTTTAGATTATCTTATGTTTCATTGAAAAAAAGTCTTACATTTGTGTTACTTTAGATGTTAAGATGTAAAAATTATAAATCATTTTAGCTGTCCTTTTAGGGTTTATGGCCTGGCATTTTCAAAACATTTATTTATTCATTTATTTATTTATTGAGTGACTGATTTAGCAAGTGATTCATGTTGATTTTATTTTGTAGAATTTTTGCCTTGAATGGTATGAAACTTGGTAAAGGTTTTGGCACACTATGTGAAAAAAAAAATCGTGTGCATAATTTTAAAAAAAAAGCTAAATGTTCCTGAAAAAAAAAAATAGTCACATTGTTCTGTTTGTGGTTAAAAATGACCACACTGGAAATTAATTGAAAGCAAATTTTATCTGGAAATGTTTGGTACTGCACCCAAACTAAATCTCACTGAAAGCTCTTTTTTGAGATATCAACCTCAAATTCGGAACACAACTTTAGATATACGGCTTTGATTTTGATGCAGTTTTAGAGTAAAAAATGTTTTGGAAAATATGTATTTCACATAAAATTTTTAAATATTTTTGTGCATTTCTCATAGTAATAAACTTCTGTAACTCTTTTCATAATTTGTCTTTTTGGTTTCTTAAAAAGAGACCAAACTTAAGTCTGGCCTCCAAGGCATTCAAGATTTATGATAGTTTCACTTGGAAATTTCATTTTCAGGTCTATGCTAAGTAGTTAACAAATGTGTTAATAAATGTGTAATAACTATACCATAAATATAATTTAGTAAAATCCCCTAAAAATACAAAGAAAAAAATCTAACTAAAATATAGTACATTTATTTCAATTGGGAATTTTTTTTTTTTGACTGGCACACAAGTAGCACCCGGGGGTTTACACACATAGTTTACATATTTTGACACAGATTGGCCCTATTTACCTTCATCGTTAGTGCCTCACTGTAACCCAGATTTGTGCTTTTTATTTTTAATTTTTTTTATTTTGTGGTAATTACAATCCACTACAAGAGCTTAACTTAACCTGTAATTTTCCTTTAACTCTTTAAGTCTGCTGAGCTATGAAAGGGCAACCGCCGAACAAACTGAAACATATTTTCTTTAGGATGCAGCCCTCAGGAGCTTTTAGTTTGAGCCTGAATCTAGAATTGAGCTGATATGCTGTAGTTTGGGCATAATATATGCTGCGGCCTATTTTTAGCATAACTAAATACACCTGCACAGGTGACTGGAGTGAACTCTCATCTCAATTTATCTGACACCATTATAGGCTGGAACGAGAATTACACACACTGTGTTTCTCTGCCGCTTGCACGAGCACAGCTGCAGCTGCGTCACCATGGAGATGCAGTCAGCCAATGACAGGCGGCAATTTTCCCTCCAGGGACCCTGCTGATTCGGGCTAGGGGGAGCATGGGGGTGTAAACAGGAAGAAAAAACAAGTGGTGGGTGGATAGTGACAAATGAGAGACTGTGTGAGCATGTGCAGGTATGTGTGTGCGAGTGTGCAGGTATGTGCGTTCAGGTAGGCGGGGTTTACAACGTATGCATTCGAGCTTGTTGCTAGGCAAGACCGGTATCCATGGTTACCTCCATATCCAATCAGGTGTTAATGTTGGCGCCCGTTTCATTCATGTATGTTATGTGTGAAAGTGATGAAAATATAAGCTTTCTTTCACGGATATCGCTCCAGGGTTCTGATCGGTCTGTATTTTCTCTGATAGTTTCCCACTGGAACTTAAATCTGGTCTTAGAAACAGAGCTGTGGTTTAGATTTAGGTTTGGATTTGCAGAACTCATTATTCTTTAAACTGTAGGGAACAGATAGAGAACTGTGTAGGCCATAGTCAGTGCATCCGTCAGAACTGTAGGAGTGTTACATTTGGTTTGATATGTGTGTTAAGTGTGTGTGTGTGTCCTCTCCTCTCCTTCTGCCTTACAAAACCAAGTGACCGGTTGCTATGGGATCAGAGGCTTGGCGACCGTTACTAAGGCCCAAAGGCAGTCATACATGAACCCAGTCAACCCAGAGACAAGAGGCACAGAGAGAGAGAGATAAAGGGAGATAAAAGGAGACCTGAAATATTTAAACAAATAACCTCACATTTTTCTTTAGCTTCAGTATTATAAAGCCCTCTAAAAAAATGTGGCTAATAAACTGTCCGTTTATTTTTTGTAATCAAAACCATCCAAGACGGGTATGGATAAACTAATAATGTAGCGAACTAAAAACGTATGGATAAACTAATAACAAATGCCATGAGTGTCCATCAGGAGAATTCATTATGATTAAACTGTGATAAAACACAAATATCACCTCAATATTGTATGAAGAAAAATATTTTTGATTCTGCAAGCGCGAAAGATAACGTCAGCCAGCAAAATTAAGTGTGTCAGAGTGATGAGCTCGTCGGTTATTCAGAGAGCTGTTATTTTCCCAGACTTTTGTTTCATATCAGAAGTACTGTCTTCGTTTCTTCTGGTATGAAACATGGTCTCAGCTCTAAAATTTTGTCATTTTTTTTAATAAGAAATTTAAACAATAAATACCATTTTGTGGCTCTTCATTGTGTCGTGTCAGATCAGTGTACCGACTCAGTTCATGCGGCACGCGACCGTCTTTTCATATTTACTTAAAGCATGAAATGAACATGAATGAACATCAGGGGCCAGTTGCATAAAAGGTTTAGACTAGTCTTAAAAGTTAGTCATCTAATTTTGTTCTTTAAGACTGGTCAAAAAATTTTAAAATTCGGTTATATTAAAACGTAGATTAGTCTAAGCTGAATCTAAAATATAAGACTGATTACCCCTTGGTTAACTGCTAGTTGGTCAAACTAGTTCTTAAGACACTGTCTTAATATAGAGGCTAAGTTTATGCAACTGGCCCCAGAACGTATTTTATTTCGAACTGCAGAAAGACGTCAATAACACACCATTTTTTAAGTTTAAGTCCACCGAAATTAATCTACTCTCCTGTCTGATTTGCATTATGGCATACGGATTATAGCATTATGATTGATCAGATCGCCTGTCAGTCAAGCTCTTTGCGATGGGTCAATTTTGTTTTGTTAGCGCTCAAGTTGTTGCTATGGTTACTTTGGGTCTTTAGTGTGATATTTCGATGCAAAAAGGTCAATTGTCTGTTGTCATTAGGGTAGCAATGTATTAATTATAGCTCAGACATGATTTTCGAAACAAGAGGTAATCTTTTGCCCTAATGCGAAATTCCAGATCACGTGGATTCCTATTGAAATGACTGGGGGTATGTTTACTAGACAACAATGTACTAAAAACAGAGAAATTTTTCCTTCAATACCATCCCCGTTCACACGGATCCACGAAAATAACTAAAAACGCTGTATTATGTAAATTCAGGTTGTATATATGTTGTAAATATGTTGCAGTTTACACATAGACGACAATGGTATTGTTTTCAAAAACTTGCATTTTGAAAGTTAGTTTTCAGGCCCCCAAAATGCTGTTGTCATGTAAATGAATGGCCATTTTAGTTGAAAACAGTGTCGTATAAATGGCCCACCGAAAATTTGCCAACTAAGTGCATTTATGCTAATCGTTTAATTGGTATAGATTGCATTTAATAGAAAATTCATGTTTAAAGTATGAAATTATCAATACATATGATATATATTTATATTTTATATAATATTAGAATCCAGTCCTTCCCAATAGCTTGCAAAAGAGTAGCTTGATTCTAGTTGAACTAATTTAAATTATTAGTAGCTTGTACAGTGTCAGATTTAGTGGTTGTATAAGAATATTAGCATTTCTCTTTAAAATCAACATTTCTTCCCACAATTGTGATTCCTGTGCAAATACATTTCTTCTTCCCCTGTGCCACGTTATTAAGTGTGTAAACGCACCACTTTTGGTTTATATCCTACTTCAAATGTCTTCTGTGCCTCTATTGCAGCATAATGACAGCTTACATAACAGTTTGGATTTGTTGCAGGTAAAATTAGACTAGGCTTTTTTCCCGTCAAGATATATGCTTTGAAGTTTTAATTTGTTTAAACTGTCATGAACATTAAAATATATTCAAATGTGTTGGGGAGAAATACTGAAGCTGTGAGCTTATGAAAACACAAAAATCAAGACGTTTGAGCTGATTTTCAATCTGTTTCTTTCATTTTATTAATGTTGCTCCATGTATACAAGTACATATATCTCAGTTCTTCCATTTTATTTTTATTTTTTATTTTACCAGGGAATTTTGGAAAGAAAAGGAATGATAGAGAAAGAAACAGAGAGAAAGAGAGAGAGAGCGTGTGTGTTAATTCAAATGAAATATCACCTGTAGCAACATTATCTCCACAGCAACCAAAAATACACAACAATAGGGCCAACCACTGACATGCAAAACACACACACAGCCTCACACATACAGATACACACAACACTCACATTGTTCTGTCAGCATATTGAGAGATCGGTGTGTGTGAAGTGTGTCCTGTTTGGTGAGTTTGGAGGTCTGGGCTCTCTCTCTCTGTCTCGCTGACATCATGACATCTGCTGCTTTCAAAGTACAGAAAGACCAGAACTCCGTTAACACACACACACACACA
This sequence comes from Tor tambroides, assembly GCA_021397915.2. Taxonomy (NCBI): domain Eukaryota; kingdom Metazoa; phylum Chordata; class Actinopteri; order Cypriniformes; family Cyprinidae; genus Tor; species Tor tambroides. The sequence goes on along the minus strand of JAFVLL020003231.1, from coordinate 34,516 downwards.
CACACACACACACACACACACACAGAAAATGCATGCTCATACCATGCATATCTCCATACACACACTCACTTCATACTCCTGGATCCCTCCACACATGTACAAACTTTAAATTAACCTTCAAATATCCAATTAAAGGGATAGTTCACCTTAAAATTAAAATGACTTATTCACATCAAACCTGTATTACTTACTTTCTTATGTGTAACACAAAAGGAAACGTTTTGAAGAATGTGCACGCTGCTCTTTTCTATACAGTAAAAGTGGATGGAGACCAAAGTCTGTCAAGCTCCAAAAAAGACAAAATAGCACCAGAAAAGCTTCACAAAAGTAGTCTATACGGCTTGTGCACTATACTCCAAGTCTTCTTTGAAATCTAAATCGCTTTTTACTCAAAATCTAGCTTGACAGATGTAGTCCTCATTCACTTTCGTGCAAGGAAATGAGCAGCTCGTTCAGCTTCTTTCTTTTTGCATTCTGCGGATGACAAATAGTCATACAGATTTAGATCATCATTTTTGGGTGAACTGTTCCTTTAAAAAAACACTAATACTGTTAACATTCAATACTGTGCGTGTGTGTATGTGTGCGTTTGATGCACTGTGCTATACACTGATTTTGTTTCCACTGATATGTGAGAAAAAGAGAGAGAGAGAGAGAAACAAAAAGTAGGAAAGTCGGGAGATAAGCAAAGACACAATGCCAATCACTAACTAGAAAGCAGCAAACAGGAAATATGAAATATGTATCAGGGAGGCTAGACTACTACTATTACTACTACTGTCACTCACGCATACACACACACACACACACACACACACACACACACACACATATATATATTAACCCCACCCACTGCCATCACATCGCACTCAAATGGAGGGAAGTGAGATTCGGAGGGTGGCAATGAATAGATTCCATGTTTGTATTCAACCCCTCATTGAATGGAGGTAGCAAGAAAGGTGAGAAGAGATAAAGAGAGAGAGAGAGAGAGAGAGAGAGAGAGAGTTGGGGGCTGGTGGTTTGTATCAAAGTTCAATTGGATATTAAAGATAATATCGTCATAACTGCCAGTCTTATTCACCATGATCGTGTCCATCACCAACACAATGATCAAAGTCCAGCCTGTTAAAATCATTATTGTTATTGTTACTATTATCATTATTCATATTATAATTACTGATATA
>JAFVLL020003231.1:12585-33232 GCA_021397915.2 Tor tambroides | reverse complement strand
CGCAGTGGGGACTCGCAGATGTTGAAATTGCTGGGTGAGCTCGGACACCTGCGCCACTAGAGCCTGAATAGCACGACCCGTGTTATTCAGACTCGCTTCCTGGGAATCCATTCTGTTAATACTCTGGGTGATGAATTCCTCCAGGGAATTAGCTGAGGCACTCGCTGCTTCCCCCCCAAGGTCAGATCGTTCTGTCATGATAATAACGAGGAAGCAAGTATGCGAGTGAACAGTCTCTTTATTGAGTAATCCAAGAAAACGGCAGAAATACGAAGGCGATGAGTGGCGCAGGGACCTTTATGGACGGCGCAGGGACCTTTATGGACAGCACTGGTGAACGGTGGTGAGGAGATGAATCCGCTGGTGAAGAGTGAAGAATGCCAGACATCGAACGAAGAACATAAACTCACGAACACCAGACAGCCGCAAGGATCAGGAACGTCAACGGGACACAGGAAACAAGAGACAGCACGCGAAGACATCAACAACGATCTGACAATGGAGAGGAGAAACTGGTGAGTATTTGAAGGTGTGTTGATGAGCTGCAGCTGGCGCCGCCAACGACTGTCAGCTGTCGCTGATCAGCGGTAAAGACTAGGTCACGCCCACACACAACTACACACACACACACATCAACAATAACACGAGACGAGAAGGAAACAATGAATAGTGAACCGGGACAGAAACACTTACAATGAAAGTTAATGGGGCACATTTTGGAGACTTTTAAAGCAAAATTGTGTCGCTTTTGTCATTTATGTATTATCTGAGATGTTAAGATGTAAAAATTATGAATAATTTATGCAGTCCTTTTAGGATTTATGGCATTATGTTGTCAAAGCAGCTTAGTTGTCGAATTTAATGTAACTTTAGAAAATTTGGCAAGCTTTTTTTGACAAGCGATTAGTTTTGATCATAATTAATAATTTGATTATAACTTGAATGATATGAAACTTGGTAAAGGTCTTGGCATTTACTAATTGGGGAAAAATAATCACGGGCATGATTCAAAAAGCTTAAAAGATCCTGAAAAAAATAATCACACTTCAAAATTACCACACTGGAAGTGAATAGAAAGCAAATTTGGAATCGTTTGGTACTGCACCCAAGCAAAATCTTATTGAAAGCTAATTTTTTGAGATATCGACCTCAAATTTGGAACACAACTTTGCATTTATTTTTATGCAGTTTTAGAGTAAAACACGTTTTGGAAAATATATATTTCATATAAAATTTAAAAATAGTATTTTGTGCATTTCACATAATAATAAAGTTCTGTTACACTTTTCGTAGTTTCTCTTTCAAAGCATTCAAGATTTATGACAGTTTAACTTGGAAATTTCATTTTCAGGTCTATGCTTAAAAAGTAGTTAACAAGTAATAAATGGATCATAACTGTAACAAATATAATTTAGTACCATAAAATCCCCTAAAAATACAAAGAAAATTAAATAGATAAAAATTATCGAACTAAAATATAGTAAACTAAAATATTTTATTAAAATAAAATAATAACAATACATCGGTCATTTTGACTGGCACATGAGCAGTACCAGGGGGTTAACACACATAGTTACATATTTTGACACAGATTGGCCCTATTTACCTTCATTGTAAGTGCCTCACTGTAACCCAGATTTTTGCTTTTTTTATTTTGTGGTAATTACAAACCACCATAAGAGCTTAATTTAACCTGTAATTTTCCTTTAACTCTTCAAGTCTCCTGAGCTATGAAAGGGCAACCAACCACTGAACAAAATGAAACATATTTTCTTTAGGATGCAGCCCTCAGGAGCTTTCAGTTTGAGCTTGAATCTACAATTGAGCTGACATGCTATAGAGTGGGCATAATATATGCTGCGGTGTATTTTTAGCGTAACTAAACACACCTGCACAGGTGACTGGAGTGAACTCTTACCTCAATTTATCTGACACCATTATAGGCTGGAATGAGATTTACACACACTGTTTCTCTGCTGCTTGCACGAGCACAGCTGCAGCTGCGTCACCATGGAGATGCAGTCAGCCAATGACAGGCGGCAATTTTCCCTCCAGGGACCCTGCTGATTCAGGCTGGGGGGAGCATGGGGGCGTAAACAGGAAGAAAAAACAAGAGGTGGGTGGATAGTGACAAATGAGAGACTGTGTGTGTGAGCATGTGCAGGTATGTGTGTGCAAGTGTGCAGGTATGTGCGTTCCTTCAGGTAGGCGGGGTTTACAACGTATGCATTCGAGCTTGTTGCTAGGCAAGACCGGTATCCATGGTTACCTCCATGTTCAATCAGGTGTTAATGTTGATGTTGACGCCTGTTTCATTCATGTATCTTATGTGTGGAAGTGATGAAAATATAAGCTTTCTTCCACAGTTATCACTCCCGGGTTCTGATCGGTTTGTATTTTCTCTGATAGTTGCCCACTGGAAATTAAATCTGATCTTAGAAACAGATCTGTGGTTTAGATTTAGGTTTGGATTTGCAGAACTATTCTTCAAACTGTAGGGAACAGATAGAGGACTGTGTAGGCCATAGTCAGTGCATCCGTCAGAACTGTAGGAGTGTTACATTTGGTTTGATATGTGTGTTAAGTGTGGGTGTGTGTGTGTGTGTGTGTGTGTCCTCTCCTCTCCTTCTGCCTTACAAAACCAAGTGACCGGTTGCTATGGGATCAGAGGCTTGGCGACCGTTACTAAGGCCCAAAGGCAGTCATACTTGAACCCAGTCAACCCAGAGACAAGAGACACAGAGAGAGAGAAAGAGAGAGATAAAGGGAGATAAAAGGAGAGAAGACCTGAAATATTTAAATAAATATCCTCAAATTTATATACAGTATAATATTCAGTATTATAAGATCTCCTAAAAAATGTGGCTAATAAATGGTCCGTTTGTTTTTTGAAATCAAAACCATCCATGACGGGTATGGAGAAACTAATAATGTAGCGAACTAAAAACGTATAGATAAACTAATAACAAATGGCATGAGTGTCCATCAGGAGAATTCATTATGATTAAACTGTGCTAAAACACAAATATCACCTCAATATTGTATGGAGAAAAATATTTTTGAATCTACAAGTGCAAAAGATAACGTCTACCGGCAAAATTAAATGTGTCAGAGTGATGAGCTTGTCGGTTATTCAGAGAGCTGTTATTTTCCTGTTTCATACCAGAAGTAACCTGCTCTGTCTTGGATACTTTTGGTATGAAACATGGTCTCAGCTTTCAAATTTTGTCATTTTGTAAGAAATTCAAATAATAAATAGGCCTACAGTTTTGTGGCTCGTTAACAGTGTTGGGTGAAACTAATTACTAAGTAATTAGTTACTGTAATTTAATTACTTTTCCCTTGAAAACGTAAAGGGATTACTCTTATTTTTTCTTTAATCTAATTACAGTTACTTCTTATGTAATTGAACTTAATACTGTGTATAGACTGTAGAACATTTACAATACAATAGTGGATTTAACATCAAAATTTAAAGTCTAACCTTAAAATGTATGCTTTTTATGTACCCTTCTCACTTTAAATACTTTGGTGAGTTAATAAGAATATTGGTAACACTTTAGTGTCCAATTCTCACTATTAACTAGTTGGTTATTAGCATGAATAAATCTGGGATATTGGCTGTTTATTATTACTTAAAAAACAAATATTAATATCTTATTCTGCAAGACCTTATTCTACATCCTTAATCCTACCCAATTCTTAAACTTAACAACTACTTTACTAAGTATTAATAAGCAGTAATTAGGAGTATATTGAGGCAAAAGTCATAGTTAATAGTTAGTTAATAGTGAGAATTGGACCCTAATCTAAAGTGTGACCAGAATAATGTATGTAGTTGTATCTGTTATTTATTTGAAAGAATTAAAAGAACCGTTTCATGTCTATCCTTGTATCATTAACTTGTCGAGACTGATATAGAATTTAGAAAGTAATTAGTAATAAGTAATTAAATCCTTTTTGGAGAGGGTAATTTGTACAGTAATCTAATTACACTGTTGAAGATGTAATTAGTAACTAGTAATTAATTACTTTTTTAGAGTAACTTACCCAACACTGCTCATTAATGTGTCGTGACAGATCGCTGTAGCGCCTCGGTTCAAGCGGCACGTAAACCAATCGTGTTTTCATATTTACTTAAAGCACAAAATAAACATGAATGAACATTAGAACGTATTTTATTTCAACCGCGGAAAGACGACAATACACACCATTTTTCAAGTTTAAGTCCACCAACATTAATCTACTCTCCTGTCTGATTTGTTTGTCGGACAAAACGGATTCGGCATTATGATTGGTCAGATCTCCTGTCAATCAAGCTCTTTGCAAAGGGTGTTTTGTTAGCACTCGAGTTGTTGCTATGGTCACTTTGGGTCTTCGGTGCGAAATTTCTGAGAGGGTGCCCGCTGCAGAGCCAAATGGGAGGAGCTGGAGCTCTAGCTCCCCCTCACTGGATGTAATGGGTGGAGGTAGACACCCATTACATCCGCCTGGTGAGCTTAGCCACCAGCCAGTCCCAAGCCTGGATAAAGGAGGAGGGTTAGGCTTCAGGTTAGCACCCTGTTCCTATAAAAAACTCATTGCTATGAAAACAGACCAAAGCGCTCCAAGAGCAAAGCAGCCGGGACAACAGTCGACTCCTACTGGAGTCTCCATGAAGGATGCCAGTGAAAGCCAAACAGAAAGCTGACACCCCGAGGACTCGAGTCCTGTCTGCCAAGATGGTAACTCGAATAGGTTACTGGAATGTAAGAACTTTATTCCAGTCTTCCAAGCTGCAGCAATTTATCAAAGAGATGGAGGCCTACAACATCAACATCCTAGGCCTCAGTGAGGTACGCTGGACCGGTGCCGGAAATTGTCTTCAGGGAACAATACTGTCTTGTTCTCGAGTCGCCAAGACGACTTACAACGTGATGGTATTGCCCTCATCCTTGATCACCAGGCATGTGGGGCACTAGAAGAGTGGACGCCAGTCAACGAGCGCCTTCTGACGGCCAGGTTCGTCACCTCACATGCCAAGGTAACCATTGTCCAGTGCTACGCTCCGCATAATGACCATGACGACACAGAGAAGGACCTCTTCTACCAACAATTGCAAGACCTACTGGAGAAAGTGCCACTTCATGACATTCTACTGGTCATGGGAATCCTCAACACGCAGGTTGGTGAAGATCGATCCGGCTTTAAAGAGGTCCTGGGCCCACATGGGTATGGCAAGCGTACAGACAATGGTGATCGGCTGGTGCAGTTCTGTGCTATGAACAACATCAAGGTTGGTTCGACACTATTCAGACACAAAGACATCCACAAGATAATGTGGGCATCCAATGACCACAAAACCCAGACGCAGATTGACCACATTGCTATTGGCCCAAGATGGAGAACACCCTACCGCGGAGCCGACATCTGCAGTGACCATCACCTGGCCGTAGCGAAGTTCAAAGTCAAGCTAAAGTGGAAAAAGAAGAAGGACTCCAAGCCCCAGCGGTTTGACACAAGCAAGCTAAATGATGCAGTAACAGGCGCCCAGTACCAGCTGTTCCTGAGCAACAGATTCTCAGCCCTGGCTAACCCGGTGCCAGGATCGTTGGATTGGTGGGACCAGCTAAAAGATGCTATGTCAGCTGCCGGGGAGGAGATCCTTGGCCACAAGAAGTCTCTCAAGGAGATCTGGATCAGTGACCGTACCTGGGAGCTGATAGCAGAGAGGAAAGCGCTACACCAGAGAAGGTTTAGTCCATCTGATGGCAAGGATGCCTACCAGGAATACATCAAGAAGGACAAGGCAGTAAAAAGCAGTGCACAGAGGGACAAGCGAGAGTGGCTGGACAAACAAGCAGAGGAAGTCCAAGAAGCAGCTAGCCGCAATGACATGCGCATAGTCTACCAGATCACCAAGAAGATCTGCGGCGCTGTAAAAACAGGGTCAGGATCAGTGAAAGCAAAGGATGGCATGCTACTCTCCAGAGGTGAGGACAAACTGGCGAGGTGGGCTGAACACTTCAAAGAGGTCCTCAATAGACCGGAACCAACATGCCCTGCCACTGTGGAAGACCCACTTCGGGTACTTCCCATTGATACATCTGACTTCTCGGAGGATGAAATCCGCAAGGCCATCTCCAGCTTTAAGAACAACAAGTCTCCAGGGGACGACGGCACAACAGCCGAGATGCCGAAAGCTGGCGGCGAGAGTGTGATCACCTGGATGTGCAGTCTGTGCAACCAGGTGTGGAATTCAGGCGTCGTACCAGAGGATTGGAAGAATGGTGAGGTGGTGTGCATACTGAAGTAAGGCAATCTGGCGGAGTGTGATAACTGGAGGGGTGTCACTCTGCTCTCATTCCCTGGAAAAGTCTACTGCAGGGTCATCCTCAATAGAATACATGACACTGTAGACTTTGAGCTGTGTGAAGAACAGCCAGGCTTCCGGCCAAAACGCTCTTGCACAGAACAAATCTTCACGCTGCGGAGAATTGTTGAGAAGTGTGGAGAATTCCAGGTACCTCTTGTAGTCAGCTTCATCGACTTCTCCAAAGCATTCGACAGCGTGCACAGGCCATCACTCTGGAAGATTCTGCTTGCCTACGGCATTCCATCAAAAGTCGTAGGGGCCATTGAGTAGATCTACAACAACTCCAAATGCAGAGTGAGGACTGAAGATGGATACAGTGACTGGTTTGAGGTGGTGATTGGTGTAAGGCAAGGATGTCTCCTGTCCCCGATACTGTTCGCGATCACCCTTGATTGGGTGATGAGGAATGCAACAACTGGTAAGGGGATAGAATGGCTGGAGGGACGAAAACTCTCAGACCTAGACTTTGCTGATGATATAGTTGCACTAGCAAACAACACTCAGGACCTGCAGCTACTTGTGAACAGCATCAGCAGTTATGCCAACAACATCGGCCTGACCATCAGTGGAAAGAAGACCAAGAACGTGCTGCAAGGCGACCACCCAATCCCAAGAGAGGTCTTCATAGATAACAACAGGGTGAACGAGGTCGAGAATTTTACTTATCTTGGCAGCTCCATCAGCAGAAGTGGGGACATTGATCAGGAACTTAATTGCCGCATAGGAAAAGCTGCAGCAGCCTTTAATCAGCTGAGGAAAATATGGCAAAGCAGAAAACTTACTCTCAAACCCAAGTTACGCTTTTATAAGTCCAATGTTCTGTCCACAGTCCATTACAGCAGCGAAACTTTGCAGTTAAAGATTTCCCAAGAGAAGAAATTGGATGCTTTTGACACCAAATGCTTACAGAGAATCTTTGGAATCAAATGGAATGACTTCGTGAAAAATCGAGAAGTCAGGCCTTCCACCGGTGTCAGATACCATCTGCAAACGGCGCCTCCAGTGGCTAGGTCATGAACTGCGACTCCCTTCCCACAGACTGGCTCACCAAGTATTAGACTGGATGCCAGCAGGGCTGAGGAAAAAAGGACGACCCAAGATGAACTGGTGACAGACCGTGGAGAAGGACCTCGCAGTTGTCAACCAGCGATGGAGTGAGACCAGACGGCTGGCAGAAAACCGCACCCGCTGGAACGCTTTGGTTGCCTCATGCGTCACAGGATGCGGGAGCTTCTAGGACTAGGACTAGGGTAGACACCCCAACCACACCCTAACTCTACCCTTACCCTATCACTAAACATAACTCCACCCATTAGTTCCACAGAGGTGGAGCTGGAGTAGGTCAAACTCCACCCATTACATACATTGATTGGCTTCATCACTCTGTCTCCTCTCCACCAGTAAGCTGGTGTGTGGTGGGCGTTCTGGCGCACTATGGCTGCCGTCGCATCATCCAGGTGGATGCTGCACACTGGTGGTGGTTGAGGAGATCCCCCCCCTTGTATGTAAAGCGCTTTGAGTGCCTTGAAAAAAAGCGCTATATAAATGTAATGAATTATTTTTATTATTATTACCTTCAGAGAGGGGGAGCTGGAGGTCAATTGGCTCTGCAGTGAGCAGCACTTGAAATTTCTATGCAAAAAGGTCCATTGTCTGTTGTCATTCATTAGTGTAGCAATGTATTACGTACAGCTCAGACATGAACCAAGGGGAAATCTTGCAAAAATATGCAAACTTCCAGATCACGTGGAAATGATCCTGTTGAAATGACTGGGGGTATGTTTACTAGACAACAATGTACTAAAAACAGAGAAATTTTTTCTTCTCATTTTTTTTTTTCCCCGTTCACACAGATCTGTGAAAATAACTAAAAACACTGTATTATGCATGCCAAGTCAGTAGTTGGTGATGTCACTTTATAAAGAAACATTATACGACTGCACACGTACCTTTTTTTTTCGGCCTGCTCACCCACATACTTATAGACTGAACATGTAATACACATGATGTCACCGTTTTCACAAATTAATGTTGTGTATATTATACGCTGGAAATATGTTGTAGTTTACACATGGTTTTGTTTTCAGAAACCCGTTTTCAAAAGTTTGTGTTTTCAGGCCCACAAAATGCTGTTGTTGTGTAAATGAATGGCCAAAACGCATTAAAAGTTTTCCATTTTTAGTTGAAAATGGTACCATATAAACTGCCCTCCAAAAATTACCCGACTAAGTGCATTTACTCTAATCGTTTAATGCTGCATAGATAACGTTTATTAATAATTTAATGTTTAAAGTATCAAATTATCAATACATATGATATATATTTATATTTTATATAGAATATTAGAATCCAGTCCTTCCCAATAGCTTGAGAATAGCATTTCTCTTTCAAATCAACATTTCTTCCCACGATTGTGATTCCTGTGCAAATACATTTCTTCTTCCCCTGTGCCACGTTAAAAAGTGTGTAAACACACCAATTTTGGTTTATATCCTACTTCAAATGTATTTTCGGTGTCTTTATTTCAGCGTAATGACAGCTTATATAACAGGTTGGATTTGTTGCAGGTAAAATGAGATTTTTTTTTGTGTCAAGCTATATGCTTTGAAGTTTTGATTTGTTTGAACTGTCATGAACATTAAAAATACATTCAAATGTGTTGGGGAGAAACAGTGAAGCTGTGACTTTATGAAAACACAAAAATCAAGACATGTAAGCTGATTTTCAATCTGTTTCTTTCATTTTATTAATGTTGCTCCATGTATACAAGTACATATATCTCAGTTCTTCCATTTTATTTTTATTTTTTATTTTACCAGGGAATTTTGGAAAGAAAAGGAACGATAGAGAAAGAAACAGAGAGAAAGAGAGAGAGCGAGCGTGTGTTAATTCAAATGAAATATCACCTGTAGCAACATTATCTCCACAGCAACCAAAATACACAACAATAGGGCCAACCACTGACATGCAAAACACACACACAGCCTCACACATACAGATACACACAGCGCTCACATTGTTCTGTCAGCATATTGAGAGACCGGTGTGTGTGAAGTGTGTCCTGTTTGGTGAGTTTGGAGGTCTGTGCTCTCTCTCTCTGTCTCTCTGACATCATGACATCTGCTGCTTTCAAAATACAGAAAGACCAGAACTCCGTTAACACACACACACACACATACACACACATGCAGAAATTGCATGCTCATACCATGCATAACTCCATACACACACTTACTTCATACCCCTGGATCCCTCCACACATGTACACACTTTAAATAAACCTTCAAACATCCAATTAAAAGGATAGTTCACCTTAAAATTAAAATTATTTATCTTCACGTCAAACCTGTATGACTCACTTTCTTACGTGTAACACAAAAGGAAACATTTTGAAGAATGTTCACGCTGTTCTTTTCTATACAGTAAAAGTGGATGGGGACCAAAGGCTGTCAAGCTCCAAAAAAGGACAAAATAGCACCATAAAAGCTTCACAAAAGTAGTCCATACAGCTTGTGCACTATATTCCAAGTCTTCTTTAAAATTTAAATTGCTTTTTACTCCAAATCTAGCTTGATAGATGCAGTCCCTATTCACTTTCGTGCATGGAAATGAGCAGCTCGTTCAGCTAAATTTCTTTGTTTTTGCATTCTGAGGAAGACAAAAAGTCATACAGGTTTAGATCATCTTTTTTGGGTGAACTGTTCCTTTAAAAAAACACTAATACTGTTAACATTCAATACTGTGCGTGCGTGTGTGTGTGTTTGATGCATTATGCAATACACTGATTTTGTTTCCACTGATATGTGACAAAAAGAGAGAGAGAGAGAAACAAAGAAAGTAGGAAAGTCGGGGGATAAGCAAAGACACAATGCCAATCACTAAGTAGAAAGCAGCAAACAGGAAATATGAAATATGTATTAGGGAGGTTGGACTACTACTATTACTACTACTGTCACTCACACATACACACCCGCACACCCACACCCACACCCACACCCACACACACACATATATATTAACCCCACCTACTGCCATCACATCACACTCAAATGGAGGGAAGTGAGATTCGGAGGGTGGCAATGAATAGATTCCATAGTTTTATTCCACCCCTCATTGAATGGAGGTAGAAAGAAAAGTGAGAAGAGATAAAGAGAGAGAGAGTTGGGGGGCTGGTGGTTTGTATCAAAGTTCAATTGGATATTAAATATAATATCATCATAACTGCCAGTCTTATTCACCATGATCATGTCCATCACCAACACAATGATCAAAGTCCAGCCTGTTAAAATCATTATTGTTATTGTTACTATTATCATTATTCATATTATAATTACTGATATAATTTAAAATGGGCGGGCTAGTTTTAATTATTTAGATTTGATCTGGTTTTTCATTTGTCATTAATCTTGTCGTTCACTGTTCCTTCTGTTAATCCTGCACAGCAACTGCTTGCTCCTTATTGGGGGCGGGGCTGGTCTCCGTGGTGATTGGCTCTGCGGGGGCGGATTCTTTTGTGGGCGGAGCCTCAGTCTTTTTAGACTCAGCGTCGGGCTTGCTCTCCGTCGCTGTGGCTACAGGAGGGGCGGGATCTTTAGTGGGCTCTTTTGCAGCTTCTTTCTCATTGGCCGGAGCTGCAGAAGGGGCGGATTTTTCTTCCGCTTTGGCAGGAGGGGCATCTGGACTCTTGGCGGGTTCTGCTTTGGCAGCCTCGCTGCTCTTGGCATCAGAAGCTTTAGGAGCGGTAGCGTTTGCTGCAGGCTCCTCCTTCTTCGGAGGGGTGGCGCTTTTCTCCTCCTCCTTGGGTGCGGTGGAGTTGCTGTCGGCGGTGGGCGTGACTTCTTTGGCGGCCGCCGCCGTGTCATTGGTTGTCTCGGTGGCGGCAGGAGCGTCCTCCTTGTTCTCCTTAGGGGCTTCGCCCTCCTCCGCCGACGCTCCCTCCGTCTTTGCATCTTTCTCTTTTGCCTTCTCGTCGTTCACATTGTATCCCTTCTTCTTTTTGCTCAGCTTCCCTCCCATTTTACCTCTGACCTGTGAAAGAGAGAAACAGGACAATCAACACTGGCTGCAACGACTCAGAATGAGTTCTCGAAGTGTCCATTTCATCTTTCATTTTAACTCTATAAAATTATGATTTCTTTCGACTATCTCTGTTTTTCTCAAACAGCAGTGTGGTTAAATGTTTTTAAGAAATGGACCCTAGAAAACTCACACAGCTCCTCTGGGGTTTCGGATCTCGACAGTGTCTCAGACTGTGTTCAGATTTGACATGTACCAGTCTGCAAGAGCTCAATAAGAAATTCTAATTCTTTCCAAATGATCTTGGCTGTCATGAAATATTCAAGACTAAACTATATAAAGCTATACCAATAGATTACAATCTTTTGGATGCCACAGACCCCCAAATATGATCAATTTTAGTGAGCTCCCATCCCTAAAATTTACAAAGCATCTATATAGTTTCTTGTATAAAGACCCAATTTATACTATGAAAAATTAACATAATAAATATGCCTAAAATGTTATCTGGAATAGATTATATTACAATGATTTTTTACTTATTATAATACTGTACTGTTAGATTGATTTAGTGTAATCTAAGTTTTATTTTAGTTATTTCTCTAAACCTTTCTACAGACCATCTAGCATTCCTTTGCAGTCTCCCGTTTCAAAACCCCTGGGCTACACTATAATATACTATACTATACAGTCAAACTAAAATTTATTCAGACACCTTCAACATTTCACACATTATCACAGTTTATTTGCTATAGTTTAGAAAATGGTAATAAAATATGATGAACTCAGAGTTAAACTGTCAGAACAAATGCATCTTGATAATCACAAATGAATTACAGCTGAACCAAAATTTATTCAGACACCTTCAAAATTTCTCACATTATCACAGTTTATTCACTATAGTTTAGAAAATGGTAATAAAATATGACAAGAGCTCAAGAGTTAAACTGTGTCAGAACAAATTCATCTTGATAATGTCAGATAACTTTGATAGAAAGGTATGTAACAAAACATGGTCAGGTTAAAGTGTCAAATCAAATTTTTGGTCCCAAATTTTGATCAGTTTTACTGGTAGTCCACTGTATGAAGAATTTTTGGGTGTAATATGTAACAGTTTACTTTATTTTGCTATCCTCACTTACATAAATGATCTATAGTGTCCTACACACACTAGTAAAAAAAAAATATCAAAAATTATATCTGGTGCCTGAATAATTTGGTTTGACTGTACTACACAAAATACTGTAATATACTATCTTATGCTGTAGTGTGTTACACTATGCTATTCTATATTATTCTATACTGTGTCAACAGCTATCTAATTTGTTTCTGGTTTAAATTCCTCAGAGAAACATCAAAGACAAAGATTTAAAAAAGGTTCCACTATTGCTTCCTGAGCCATGAGCAAAGAGCAACCACTGAGCAATAAAATATTCCTCTGGGATTATTTGTGGAAATTCAAGTGTAGCATGTGAAACACTACATGTCTTGCATAATCAGAATGACATACTGGGAAGAAAAATGTAATTCATGCTTTTAACAGGAACTAAAAAAAACCCAGCCTGCAAATGCGTCTGTGCAAGGTGTCATAATGAGAGAAAGCAAAAAAATAGGATGAATACATCGTATGTTCTGCTCTGGGTTTATTTTAGCACATGCGCTTCAATTCTGAAACAGAGAGCTAATAAAAGCTCAGCAGGCTAAACTCAAATCTCTGAGACAGCCTGTCAAGGTTCTATCATATCATGCATCAAAACGAGATCATTAATCAGTAATCAGACTCTAGCGCTGATAGTTATCTAGATAGATGGAGGGGGTTTTAGAGGACAGCATCTCTGAGCCATACTACCTGCAATTCAGAACCACAGTTGCCAAGGCAACCGGGTGCTCACGTGACCCATTCTGAATAAGGAGCCTTGCGAAACACATTCTCTCTCTCTCTCTCTCTCTCTCTCTCTCTCTCTCTCTCTCTCTGTCTCGCTCCAATCTCCCTATTGGCTGCTTTAGCGTTCCTGAGCTCAACAACCATCTGTGTAATGACACACTTGCACACACACATACAGTTATTCTCCAGACAGAAGGAGAGCAGTAATCATGTGAAACCAACATGTGAGTTGAGTGTTTCACACACACACATATATGACAATGGAAACATGGAAATCTTTCCTTGCAGTGTGCAAGAGAACAATAGACACTATCTGCCCCGTCTCCACTGAGTCAAGCAGACAGCAGCACGCTGTTTCAGCGTTAAACAATACGCTGCAGTGTGTGTACGTGTCTGTGAGCTGTCTCATCTGTACAGGAGGCTTGAAATTCACTGACTGTGTGAAACCTGCTGATTGGTAGTAAATTCGATCCTGGTGTGGCTTGTAAACTGTCTATGTAGTGTGTACAAGTAGTACTCAAAAGCCCTATTCCCAAATTGAAAATTAAAGGATGAACTGCAGATTTGGCTTCTTCTCCAGTACAGAGCAATGCAGAAAGAGTTCAGCTGAAGAGAAGACTGAACATTGCCACTCAATGCATCAGTTAGATTAAATCTCCAGATGAAGCTGTATTGGCTAGGCCCTGTGACAGAGCTCTACTGTGGAGGCTAGGCCCCACGAAAGAGCTCCATCGTAGAGGCTATAGGGCCCAGGGCAGAGCTGCACAGTGGAGAGTGTTTACTGGTCACTAGGGCTGCAACATCTAATTTTTAAAACAGATTTCATTATTGTGTGTGCAGCAAAGAAATATTTTAGTCATTAACTTTAGATTTTAAATTAATCATAGTGAATTTGTTCCTATAGCCTATGTAAAGCAAGTATTGAGCAAATACTGTGTAAAGACAGTGACTTCTCAGTAAAATGTGTTTAGTTTTTATTTCAATAATTATTTATACTAAAACAATTTAAAATGTTCTGCTGCTTAGAAATTTTCTTTGATTTTTTTTCAGAAACTCTTTTGTTTGTTTTATTGCATACTGTATTGTATTGTTTATATATGCACGTTATATTATATATATTTGAAACATTTTTGCACACAATGTGTAACATGCATCGAACAGACGTCAATTTGCACAGTTAGAAGAACAATGAGCATTGAGAACATGTAATTTAAAAACAATCTTAATAAAATAGTAATTTATTAACTCTTAGTCACTTATACATTTGATATATATACGCTACTGTACAAACGTTTGGGTATGTAATTTTTTTTAATGCATACATCTCTCATGCTCACCAAGGCTGCATTTATTTGATTAAAAATACAGTAATAAAACAGTCAAATTGTGAAATATTATTTCAATTTAAAATAACTGTTTTGTGTTTGGATATATTTTAAAAAGTAAATTATTCCTGTGATGCAAAGCTGAATTTTTAGCAGCCATTACGCCAGTCTTCAGTGTCACATGATCCTTCAAAAATCCATTTGTATCAGAAATCAATCTGTATTGGCATATAAACGTGTGTAGCTTTGAATCCCAAATTGCTTATGTAACTCTAAAACTCCAACACACACACACACGCACACACACACACGCTGGGCTCGAGGCAGAGGAGGGGGGTCGAGAACTGGAGCAGAAAATCTGACCCAATCACTGTGCTGTAACAGCAGCAATGCATTCTGGGAGCAAACACACATTCATAGTGTTTCATATTCAAATAAAATAAACTACATAAGACATGGACAAAAACATGTATTTTACCTTATTAAGTTATTACATATTCACTCATATACTATGTTTATTCCACTATATTGGTATTAGAAGCCTCTCAGTCAGTATTTGAATCATTTTATTGGCTTGTGTTGTGTACTGGCTGAACACCTGTTTGTAATCTAAATATTACGGATCCTAAATATATGTGAACATAGGATAAAATAAACACGAATGAGTAAAAGATAAGTTGGTAATACATATCCTCATTCCCTCATGGTTAATATTCTTCTGTCTATCGCAAATGCACTTATGTGCATGTGTGTGCTTGTATGTTGAATACAGACACTGTTGTTTTACCTCCAGGTCAACAGGAGACAGTGTGGAGCCACAACTCTGAGATGTTTTAGTGAGGACTGGACTTGAGTGGAGGGAGAGGAGAATGTGACAGGTCAAAGTTTATAACACACACACACTAATAACTTTAGATCTGTCCTCCAAGCTCAAATACACACATACAGACACAAGCTCATAACCCTAGAGACGTATTCAAACAAAACACTCACACTAGCACATTGTTGGCCATGGCTCGGGCCTCTACATAAACAGCAGCTCAGGCTAATGAATAACTCCAGAACACTGAACAGACAGAGAAACCAGAAGCTCCTGTTTTTTGTTTGATGGGTCATGATGTGAAGAGTAAATATGCAGTGATGAGTCATATGATGATTATTGTGATTGTGTTTGTTTTATTGATTATTCTTGTTAACACACATCATGAGTTAAGGGCCAAATGGTAGATGTGGTTTCAGGATGACAGACAGTGTGACTGTTGACAGAAAGAGTCACTCCGGGTAATTATTCTTTTGTTTAATTTCTAAACTTCCCACACCAAAAAAAAAAAAAAATTTGGCCATAACTGTGTCTGTTTAGTGAGCACACTTCCTTCCCGATTCTTCCTGATCAGTGAAAATGTTTTAGACTCTTTATTAACTATCATAGGACCATTAACTGCATACTATGGTACTAAAATCAGAACGAGAAGCATGAATTGCGCCTGCTAAAAGCAGTTTATTTGCATTCTTTCAGTGCATAATTCACTAAAGGAATTGTGCAAATTAGGTAACACTGAAATTGCCAACAAAATTGGTAATGAACATTTGCAGGCTGTAAATCCCCCACAGGCCACTTCTAAATGCTAGATTGTGGAGGATAAGGCAGACTACTACAATCTGCCATACTTTATCCAAGCACTTTATTTGGCTCTAAAGTGTGCTTGACTGCACATCTGCACATCTGACCTTGTTAAAGAGCTCTTCTCCATCATTTGATAAATTATTGCTGCCATTATCAGCAGAAAATGTACACAAAAATCACCTATAGAAATTACATTTAATAATGATGTTAATTGTACCAGGCAGAGTTTCGTGAATAAAGTGTAATGATCCTACAAAATGAACCTACAGTATAATGATCCTACAAAAACATGATTTACTCATTTTACTAGTATATTACCATTCAAAAGTTTGTGGTCAGTAATTTTTTTATTTTTTAAGAAATTAAAACAACTATTCAGCAAGGACACATCATATTGATCAAAAGTGGTAGTAAAGACTTTTACATTGTTAAAAAAAATATGAATTGCAATCGAAATTTCCATTTTAATATAAAATATGAATTTAAAAATGTAATTTTGAATAAATTATGTTTTCTTAAACTATCTATTCATCAAATAATCGTGAAAAAATGTGTCACGTTCGACAAAACTATCAAGCAGCACAGCTGTTTTCAACACTGATAGTAATAAGAAATGTTTCTTGAGCAGCAAATTAGTATAATAGAATGATTTCTGAAGTATCATGTGACAATGAAGACTTAAAATTCAGCTTTGCCATAAGGAATAAATTAAATTATTAATTACATATTTTTAAAATATATTCAAATAATAAGTTAATAATAATAAAATTTCACAATATAGTTTGTTCTTTAGTATATTATTCATCAAATAAGTGTGCATGAGAGCATAAGAGACAAGCTGACCTTAAAATCTTACCAAAACTGAACTATAGATATGCAGTTAGACAAAAAATGTGTATCTTGACTAAATGTGCTGCCATTTTAAAATCCTAAAAAACAGCTGTTAATGATGAAGCAGTTGGATTGAGTTGAATTTATATAGAGCTTTTACCAAGCTCAGTGTGCTTTACAAGCAACAACAGACAAACATCTGTTCAAACCCCAGTTACTGGAATAACTGGTGAGCTTCCAGTTTATTGAGTCTAAAAATATAAGATAATCATAGTATGACAAGAATGTGCCTTGACTATTCATATTGTATTGTTTCACAAGGTCATTATTTTAGGGTTATTTTGTTGAATGTGAAGAAAGTATAAGGACCTTGAGTTTGTGTGTGTATCACAGTCTGTTTAACTTTGACTGAGAAACATCTACTTCATAAACAGTAGAGCAAGGGAAGATTTTAAATGAACACTAATGCAATAAAACTGTCTCACAACCAGTATTAAGACAAATAGAGTTCAAACGGACAGACGGAGAGAGAAAGAGAGCGAAGAAGGCATTAGTTTACTCAAAAATCCCTGAGTGTGTTTTAGCAAGAGTATTTGGAGGCGCTGAGGTAGTTTACTAACTCATTTGGACAGTGTCTTGAGAACTGTGAAAACTTTGACCTGGTAAAATCCTTCATCCTACACACACACAGCCATCTCTCAGGATGGAAATTGCTCTAATGAAAACAACGGTGAGGGAACATAAACACCACTGGCAGACAAAAACACGCTTGCGCACGCGAAGACCTTGAGATTCTTTCTTCAGTAGTGTACAGACTCCACATTATTCTGATGACTGTTTAGCGGCTCACTGATGGTAAAATGCACTTTGACTTTGAGTGTGTGTGTACGCACGCGTGCGCGTGTGTTTTTTTAAGGCTGTCATGGCTCCTAAAAACACCCTCACTGGAGCCATTCTGATATAGTAACACACACACAATCCCTAAGCCTCACCCTGAGTTGCAGCCTTATGTCTATGTGCGTTTCAGGATAGTGGGAGATTTGATCGTGTCATGTCCTTCAAGTACAAACACCCATAAATCAAGTAACTGACAGATGCTTGATCAAATGAGATGTGAGCTTTCACACTTGAACACACACATATATAAATGTACTGCACACTTATGGGTGTTTCTTTAACTATTGCCACTTCTAATTTGTCAGCTATAACAATGTCAGCATACGTGCATTACAGAAGAAAAATTGAACATTTTTGGACTCATTTGTCTTTCTACAGCTAATTTATGTATATACTGCATGTATTTATGCATTTAAGTATACATATACACTGCTGTTCAAAATTTTGGGATCAGCAAGATTTTTAATGGAGTCTCTTATGCTCATCAAGGCTGAATTTATTTGATCAAAATGCAGAAAAAAACAGTAATATTGTGAAATATTATTACAATTTCTAATATTGGTTTCCTATTTTAATATACTTTGAAATATACAGCGCTAAATTTTCATCATCCATTAGTCCAGTCTTCTGTCACATGATCCTTCAGAAATCATTTTAATATATTGATTTATGATCAGTGTTGAAACTGCTTAATATTTTTGGGAACTTGTGATACTTTTTTCTTTGATGAAAAAAAAGTTAAATTTTTTTTTTTTTAAATAGCATTTATTTAAAATAGAAATCTTTTCTAACAATATAAGTCTTTACTATCATTTTTTATACTTTTTATATTTTATAAAGTATTAATTTCTTTAAAAAAGAGAGACAAATTTACTGACCCAAAATAGTAGTTTTGAATAGTAGTGTAAATTGTAACATAAAATTTCTATTTTGAATAAACACTGATCATTTTAACTTTTTATTTATCAAAGATTCCTGAAAAAAGTATCACAGGTCCCAAAAAATATTAAGCAGCACAACTGTTTCCCGCACTGATTATAAATCAGCATATTAGAATGATTTCTGAAGGGTCATGTGACACTGAAGAGTAATGATGCTGAAAATTCAGCTTTGCTTCAGAGGAATAAATTATATTTTAAAGTATATTAAAATAGAAAATGTTATTTTAAATTGCAGTAATATTTCACAAAATTATATATTTTTTTCTGCATTTTTGATCAAATAAATGCAGCCTTGATGAGCATAAGAAACTTAAATAAAAAAAAATTAAAAATCTTACTGATCCCAAACTTTTGAATGGCACTGTATACTTTAAAATAATATTTTTATACTTTTGTATAATTTTACAAAATGAGCTTAACTGAAAATTACTGAAATTCTGTTCATAACTGATATCTGTTGATCTTTCTTCAAATATCTTAATTTTAAATATCTTAACTTAATAATGTTAATAATATCTAACTTTAATATATTAATAAAAGTATGCTAACTTTTGAAAACTTTGCTAATTCTATTAGTGACAAAATTGTTGGTTCTGATCGAAATGATACTACAACTGAGGGATAATCAACATAATTTCTACACAATAAATTTCAGACTTTATATAGACTGTCATAGTTTTAAAAATTGTAATAATATTTCATGATTGATTTCCAAATATTTCCTAGAATTTTCTATAAGAAACAGTTGAAATCTTTAAATTTGCTCATAGTTGAAGAAACACCCACATATTTTTACTACATTTTTATTGCACATATATCTGCTGTTTTTTTAAACATATAAACTTAAGATTTCATATCTGACTCTTTAAATTCATTAAAAAAAGCCCAATGATATTGTCTTAAATATCTGAGATTTAAGATTAGTCTAAACATAATCCACTTATCACCAGGGGGAAAAAAAAAAGCGGACAAATACAAATCCACACAGTGTTTAATGTTTTCATTCTTGTGGGAATCTTGCTGTCCAAACAAGAGGCGACTGCATTGTTCATTAGGCCTTGATTATATAGTCGATGTCCTGAACACAAGTGTTTTTTTAAATATGCCTTCACTCCTGTCTGTACTTTCACAAGATTCTATACTGTAAAAATATAATGATATCAGACTACATTTATCACTCCCTGACAGCTGAGGTGTATTATTATTTGATGTCATTTGTGTATGTCTTGTGGTCATTGTCAGATTTATCCTGTTAAATGCTCTCATCCAGCACTAACGCTGTGTTTTGTGTGTATCTCTCTCCAAGGGACTCTAACAGACAGGTGGGGTCAGTGGGGGTCTGGCCTTTGATTGGCTGTTGCCGTAGGAACCATAGGAGAGCTGCCATTCTGGCTCATTCTTACACTTCCTTCAGGTCATCGTCATGGCAACCCAGAGAGAGATTCCATGATGACACACACAATATCAGAATCAAGGAATCTGAGCTGCTGCTTACCCACAGGTAACAGATGATAATTAACACATAATCATAGAAATAAATAACACATGAATTTACCCTGCATCCTTGTGGAAGAATGTTTCATCCAAACAGTGAAAGTCAGTGGGGTCCAGTGTTGTTTTGGACCCCACTGACTTTCATTGTATGAATACAAATATTCTTAAAAAAAAAAAAAAAAAATTATATATATATATATATATATATACAGGTGCTGGTCATATAATTAGAATATCATCAAAAAGTTGATTTATTTCACTAATTCCATTCAAAAAGTG
>JAFVLL020003231.1:0-12485 GCA_021397915.2 Tor tambroides | reverse complement strand
CAGAAGACACACATATATTGTGTAAACAAAAACTTTTATTTTGGATGCGATTAATCGCGATTAATCGTTTGACAGCCCTAATATATATGTGTGTGAACGTAGGATAAAATAAATATGAATGAGTAGAAGATAAGTTAATAATACATATCCTCATTCGCCCTCATGATTTATATCCTTGTCTCTCGCAAGCACACTCGTATGTGCATGTGTGTGCTTGTACTGTATGTAGAACAGTTTACCTCCAGGTCAACAGGAGGCAGTGTGGAGCCACAACTCTGAGATGTTTTAGTGAGGACTGAACTTGAGTGGAGGGAGAGGAGAATGTGACAGGTCAAAGTTTATAACACACACACTAATAACTTTAGATCTGTCCTCCAAGCTCAAATACACACATACTCAAGCAAGCTCATAACCCTAGAGACGTACTCAAACAAAACACACATAGCACATTGTTGGCCAGGGCTCAGGCCTCTACATAAACAGCAGCTCAGGCTAATGAATAACTCCTGAACACTGAGCAGACAGAGAAACCAGAAGCTCCTGTTTTTCGTTTGATGGGTCACGATGATGTGAAGAGTAAATATGCAGTGATGAGTCATATGATGATTATTGTGATTGTGTTTGTTTTATTGATTATTCTTGTTAACACAGATCAGGAGTTAAGGGCCAAATGGTAGATGTGGTTTCAGGATGACAGACAGTGTTGACAGAAAGAGTAATTATTCTTTCGTTTAATTTCTAAACTTCACACACCAAAAAAAATAAATAAATAAATAAATAAAATAAAAAATTTTGGGCCATAACTGTGTGTTCAGTGAGCACTCTTCCTTTCTGATTCTTCCTGATCAGTGAACATGTTTTAGACTCTTATTAACTATCACAGAACCATTATGGAACTAAAATCAAAATGGGAAAGATGAATTGCGCCTGCTATAAGCAGTTTATTTCCATTCTTTCAGCACATAACTCACTAAAGGAATTAAGTTATGTGACTTTGTGAATTTGGCCACAAAATTGGTGATCAACAAAATTTGCAGGCTGTAAATCCCCATCTTACAGGCCACTTCTAAATGCTAGGTTGTGGAGGACTACTACAATCTGCCATACTTTATCCAAGCACTTTATTTGGCTCTTTTAAAGTGTGCTTGACCCCACTGCACATCTGGGTGCCTTGTTAAAGAGCTCTTCTCCATCATTTGATAAATTATTGCTGCCATTATCAGCAGAAAATGTACATAAAAAAAAAAAAAAATCACCTATACATTTAATAGTGACGCCAAATGCAGCAAGCAAATATCGCTAAGTTTCATGAATAAAGTGCTCTGTAATGATCCTACAAAACGTGATTTACTCATTCTGCTTGTTTACTACCTTTCAAAAGTTTGTGGTCAGTACAATTTAATAATAACACAAATAAATGCTTTTATTCAGCAAGGACACATTATATTGATCAAAAGTGGCAATGAAGACTTTTACATTGTTAAAAAATATATATAAATTTCAAAATAAATTTCCAATTAAATATAAAATATACATTTAAAATACATATTTTGAATAAATTGTTCTTTTAAGCTTTCTATTCAAATAATCTTGAAAAAAATGGCACGTTCCACAAAACTATCAAGCAGCACAACTGTTTTCAATATTGATAATAATAAATGTTTTTCAAATTAGTACATTAGAATGATTTCGTGACACTGAAGATTTAAAATTCATCTTTGCCATAAGGAACAAATTAAATTACTAATGACATTTTTAAATATGTATTTTAAAAATATTTTAAATGTGCCTGAGAGCATAAGAATCAAACTGCCCTTAAAATCTTACCAACACCAAGTTAGATAGACAGTTAACGAACTAAAAAAAATGTGTATCTTGACTAAATGTACTGCCATTTTAAAATCCTAAGAAAGCAGCTGTTAATGATGATGCAGCTGGGTTGAGTTTAATTTATATAGCGCTTTTACCAAGCTCAAAGTGCTTTACAAGCAACAACAGATAAACATCTGTTCAAACTCCCATTAACTGGAATAACTGGTGAGCTTCCAGTTTATTGAGTCTAAAAATATAAGATAAACCGAGTATGACAAGAATGTGCCTTGATAATTCATATTGTATTGTTTTTACAAGGTCATTATTTTAGGGTTATTTTGTTGAATGTGAAGAAAGTATGATGACCTTGGGTGTGTGTGTGTGTGTGTGCGCGCGCGCGTGCGTGTGTGTGTGTGTATATATCGCTGTCCATTTAACTTTGTCTGAGAAACATCTACTTCAGGAACATAAACAGTAGAGCGAGGGAAGATTTTAAATGAACACAAACACAATAAAACAGTCTCACAACCAGTACTAAGATAAATAGAGTTCAGATGGACAGACAGAGAGAGAAAGAGTGCAAAGAAGACATTGGTTTACTCTAAAACCCCTGAGTGTTTCAACAAGTGTATTTGGAAGCGCTGAGGTAGTTTACTAACTCATTTGGACAGTGTCTTGAGAACTGTGAAAACTTTGACCTGATAAAATCCTTCATCCTACACACACACAGCCATCTCTCAGGATGGAAATTGCTCTAATGAAAACAACGGCGAGGGAACATAAACACCACTGGCAGACAAAAACACGCTCGCGCACACGAAGACCTTGAGATTCTTTCTTCAGTAATGTACAGACTCTGCATTATTCTGATGACTGTTTAGCGGCTCACTGATGGTAAAATGCACTTTGACTTTGAGTGTGTGTGTTTATTTAAGGCTGTCATGGCTCCTAAAAACACCCTCAGTGGAGCCAATCTGAGATAGTAACACACACACAATCCCTAAGCCTCACTCTGAGTTGCAGCCTTGTATCTGTGTGTGTTTCAGGATAGTAGGAGATTTGATTGTGTCATGTCCTTCGAGTACAAACATTCATAAATCATGTAACTGACAGATGCTTGATAAAATGAAATGTGAGCTTCCACACTTGAACACACACATATATAGGCTAAATGTTACACTGAGGTCCTGACTCTCTGTGGTCATTAAAAATCCCAGGATGTCTTTCAAAAAGAGTAGAGGTATGACCCTCGGGAAAATTTTTCCATTAGCCTCTGACCATCACGGCCTCCTAACCATCCCCATATCTACTGATTGGCTTCATTACTCTGTCTCCTCTCCACCAATAAGCTGGTGTGTGGTGGGCGTTCTGGTGCACCGTGGCTGCCATCACATCATCCAGGAGGATGCTGCACAATGGTGGTGGATGAGGAGATCCCCCTCACAACGTAAAGCTCTATATAAATGTAACAAATGTAGAGCACACTTATGGGTGTTTCTTTAACTACTGCCAGTGCCACTTTTAATTTGTCAACTATAACAGGCATTACAGAAGAATTCTGTTATTTTTCATAACCAACAAATGTCATTTCTATTGCATCTCAAATTCTGTATTGTGTTTGATGTTGTGGAAATGACATTTTGAACATTTTTGGAATAAAAAAGGTAGAATCATTTGTCTTTCTACAGCTAATTTATGTATATACTATATGCATTTAAGTATACATATATACACATTAAAATAATATTTTTATATTTTTTTGTGTAATTTTACAAAATGAACTTAACTGAAAATTACTGAAATTCTCCATTTTTAATATATATTTATCTTTCTTCAAATATTTTAATTTTTCATATCTTATTAACCTAATCTTAATTAAAAAATTAATCATTTTAATATCTTCATAAAACAAGTATGCTAACTTTTGAAAACTAATTCTAATTCTATTAGTGACAAAATTGTTGGTTGTGATCGAAATGATACAACAAGGGATAGTCAACAAAATTCCTTCACAATAAATTTCAGGCTTTATTTAGATTGTCAGTTTTAAAAATTGTAATAATATTTTATGATTGATTTTAATATTTTAAGATTAAACGTCCGTCTTTGGGATAAAACAATAAAATCTATACATAGAACACATTTTAAAAATAGCAAAATATAAATGATGAAGGCATGATAAAATATTTCCAAGAATTTCCTATAAGAAACAGTTGAAATCTTTAATAAAAAAAAAAAAAATAAAAAAAAAAAAAATAAAAAAAAAAAATCAACCTTTTGGACATAAATATGCTCATAGTTGAAGAAACGCCCACATATTTTTACTAGACATTTTAATTGCACATATATCTGGTGTTTTTAAAAAAAAAAAAAAAAAAAAAAAAAAGTATTAACTTAAGATTTCATATCTGATTTCGTGAAGTTAAAAAAGATGTATATTTTTGTTTTAAATATCTGAGATTTAGGCTTAGTCTAAACATAATTCACATATCACCAGGAAAAAAAAACAAAAAAAAAACGGACACATACAAATCTACACAGTGTTTAATATTTTCATTCTTGTGGGAAACTTGCTGTCCAAACAAGAGGCGACTGCATTGTTCATTAGGCCTTGATTATATAGTCCATGTCCTGAACACTCCACGTGTTTTTTTAAATATGCCTTCACTCCTGTCTGTACTTTCACAAGGATCTATTCTGTAAAGATACAGTGATACCAGACTACATTTATCACTCTCTGACAGCTGACATGTATTATTATTAGATGTCATTTATGTATGTCTTTTGGTCATTGTCTGTTCAATGCTCTCATCCAGCACTAAAGCTGTGTTTTGTGTGCATCTCTTTCCAAGGGACTGTAACAGACAGGTGGGGTCAGTGGGGGTCTGGCCTTTGATTGGCTGTTGCCGTAGGAACCATAGGAGAGCTGCCATTCTGGCTCATTCTTACACTTCCTTCAGGTCATCGTCATGGCAACCCAGAGAGAGATTCCATGATGACACACACAATATCAGAATTGAGGAATCTGAGCTGCTGCTTACCCATTGGTAATTAATTAATAATCATAGAAATAAATACACACATGATGTTACAATGCATCTTGTGGGTTGATGCAAGATATTTTGAAGAATGTTTAAACTGTTTTATACATACAATGCAAGTCAATAGGGTCCAGTGTTGTTTTGTGTGCGTATATATATATATTTAGTACTGTCAAACGATTAATCGCATCCAAAATAAAAGTTTGTTTACATAATGTGTGTGTACTGTGCATTTTTATGTATATATAAAAACACAAACATACCGCATATATTTTGAAAATATTTGCATGTATATATTTTATACATATCATTTATCATATATAAATATATTTAATATATAAACAACATATTTTTATTAAATATTTTATGTGCAAGTGTGTGTATTTATATATACATAAATATACACAGTACACAAACATATTATGTAAACCAAAACTTTTATTTTGGATGCGATTATATATATATATTAGAGAGAGAGAGAGAGAGAGAGAGAGAGAGAGAGAGAGAGAGAGAGAGAGAGAGAGAGAGAGAGAGAGAGAGAGAGAGAGAGAGTGAGTATACAGTACATTTTGCAAAATCTTTAGCATTTAACATTTTCACACAAAAAACATTGCAACTCCAACAAATTTTCATTTTAATCCAGTGATACTCAAATCTGGCTCGCGAGATCCACTTTCCTGCAGAGTTTAGCTCTAACCCTGATCAAACTCACCTATCTGTGATTTTCTAATGATCCTGAAGACATTGATTAGCATGCTCAGGTGTGTTTGATTAGGGTTAGAGCTAAACTCTGCAGGAAAGTGGATCTCGCGAGCCAGATTTGAGTATCACTGTTTTAATCCAACAGATTTCAACTAAACCACCGCCAATAGAGGCATCACGTTATGTTTGGAAGTCTGCTTTGCACAGCACTCTTGAAGGGTTGCCATGTCCACATATTTTTAAGCATCTTTGGGCTTGACTCAAAGCTATACAGTTTATGGAGTTAATAAAATAGGCAGGTGCACATCATTATATTTTGGTATGTGGCTTATTTCCAAGATAACACAATTGGATTTAAGTTTATTTTGGGTTTGTTCTTATGTTGTTTTTTTCATAACGATCTGGCAACACTGAGTCAAAACCCTGTAATTTCTTGCACCGCACATACAGGAAAGACACAACTCTGAGAAGCATTTAAATACATCATTAACAACTAGTTGTTCTGTTCGGTTCTGTACACACTGTGTAGAGTTGTCACTACCTGCGTTTTTCAGGAGTCAGTTCAGTTGTCACTCCCATAACGTACATTTACGTAGCCATAAATCATTTTAAAAGCAAAATAACTGTTCAGAAAGCTTAAAATGTGCTTTGTAAAAATGTAAAAGTGAAACAATATCAGGCTCAGTAGCTCAGTTCTACTGCTCCACATAAAGCCACCAATCACTTTCCACACAGTGCACACAGACCGCAAAGCATGATGGGACAGAGCCTGACTAGTGACTGACACTAAAACTTATCAAGTTCTGCCAGCACAACTAAGGCTGCCTGAGGAAAACATCAAATAATAAAAGAATGCTCCACTAATCTGAAGTAGTTAACAACGGTGTGACAGAATGGGTACGTAGACTTTGAAATTCTTTTTTTTTTTTTTAAGTTAAGTGACAAGTCCAGAAATAACAGTGATTTTGAATGCATCTCTAATTTGGGACCGTCTCAGATGTTCTTGAGTTATCTGTCCCTTTCAATGATCTTCCTCAAACAAACACACACACTCAAAGCTCTGCTTGGCTGAGCTGCCTCGGTCTCTGTCAGTGCCATCCTGTCTCACTGCCTCCTTCCTGTCTTTCTCTTGCTTTCATGTCTATCCCGCTCATCTTCTGACAAACATTGAAAACTGTGATCGCAGTCATCTAAACATTTTCAGATAAACACACCTGGTGCACCAAATTCAGCATTAGATTTGTGGCACATTTGAGGTAGAGCATCACAACATACATATTTGGTATATTTCCATATTTTCCAACCTGATGTATGAACTGCGCAAATCGAAGAGAAAAAACTGCTGCGTTTTCAAGTAGATTTACTTACTTCCAAAATAAACACCGGCAAGCACCAAACACGAGTAAAAAATGGTGTTGGCAAGTATATATGGTGAAACTGGCTAGCTGGCCAATTATTGACTACTGTGTGTTTCAGAGTGAATCACGGCACTGTGTTTATTTACTTGTGAGCAGCTCAAGATTCAGAGACCCGGAGTGGCTCGGTTCACAGTAAATGCTGCTTCACACAAACTTCATCTCTGAAAGTTTGGGTCACTTAAAGGGGGTCATTGGATGCCCATTTTCCACAAGTTGATATGATTCTTTAGGGTCTTGATGAAAAGTCTAACATACTTTGGTTAAAATTTCTCAATGGTAGTGTAAAACAACACCCTTTTTTCCCTGTCAAAATCAGCTGTGTTTTCAGCAAGGCGTTTTAGTCCATGTTCCTTTAAATGCTAATGATCTCTGCTGACCCCACCCCTCTCTTCTGTGGGGTGACGAGCCGTTGTCATGATACTGTTTACTTTAGCGGCAGAACTTGCTAACTAGCAAGTTATTAGGAAAGGCGATTTGCAAAGATTCATAAAAGAACCTTATACTCACTTCCTCTGTAAGTGAGGCTGGATCACGAATGATTTGTGTGAACAAACGCATTAAGGTAGATCGGGGGCACATTCCCTTCAAAAACAAAAGTAATCCACTGCGTCTTCAGTGGCTCAGATGTCGGGAGTAAATGACAACTGCCATGTTCATCATTACATCCAACAACAGAACACCTCAATCACTTAGGAGCCATTCTTGTCTACATCTGTTCCGGTGTTGAAACAATGGCGGACTGATGACAGCTCACTCAGGGCGGGTCTAAGGTAAGACACCAGTCCAGTCTGTGCTGAAATGCTAGTGTCAATTAAACAATCGTGGGAGGGCCTTTATCTTTGTGACGTCACACAGACAGACATCTGAGATCGGCTCGATTTGAGAAAGGGGAAATGATTTAACGAGATTTAAAAAAAAAAAAAACACTGGGTGGATATTTATCATTATAGGGTGGTTGTGCACACACACTGCCAACAAACAATTCAGTTCAAACAACTTGTAAAAGTGCATGTAGTATCCGATGACCCTTTTAAAACGAGCCTGACCTCATGACGAAAACGTACCTGTGGGAACGTTTTTGCAAGATGCGAAATACGTAGCGACACATTCGATGTGAAATGTCCACTGAGTGGCGCTAAAAGAGTGCTCGGTTTTGTTCCCCGGAACAGATGAACGTACATATGTCGTTTTAAGTGACTTGAAATGGCCGTTAAGTGGCGCTATAACTCCAATGCTCTGTGACGATTTAAAATAATGTACCATTTGCATTACACCTAAACCTACCCAATAGTATGAACAAAAGTGAATGTGACATAAAAACGCTAATCGCAAGCATGCCGTTTTAGCTTGTTTTTTGATCTCTTTCATTGCGAGTCATGATTTTGACGGGAATCGTACCCAAGGATTGGGCATCGTAAGTCCACTTCCGTGCTGGCTGAGCTACCGAGCAAGTTATTACATCCGGAAAACAAAACATATGGAGCTGTAATCATAACTGTGTAAAAAAATGATTACAAGTGCTCGCTGTTTTACCACCTCTAGTGTTCAAACTGCAGTAATTGGAAACTGCAGTGTTATGTACTTGGTACATAATTCGTGTCTTACAAAAAAATTCCCAAAGGTACGTTTTCGTCATGAGATCAGGTTGTTTAAAATATGCATTTAAAAATGCAACATGCTCATCTTCCCAAATCTGTAATCAGAAACAATTATAAGTCTGTTGTCAACATTATTATCATTAATAAATACTTTATTCATTTTTTTATTTTACAGTACAAAGTATTATTATTAATAGTAAAATTTCTTTGATTTAATTTCTATAATTAAAAAATATTGTATTTATTATTATTATTATTATTATTATTATTATTATTAATAATAATAATAATAACAACAACAACAACAACATTATTGTTGTTCAATACTGAATGGGCAAAAAAGGTTTTCCTTTTTTTTCTTTAGCTGATTACATGCTTTCTACAGCGCTGTAAATAAATGCAAAAAAAGCTCAAAAATGAAAATCCATTCTCTCTCATCTCTTTGGCTGCAACTAGACTGATTCGCACTGATTCAGACTGTAAAATCTGCAATCATGAACTACCCAACAAACAATACTGGTCTTTCTCACTCTCACTGCTTCCCCCTGAGTCCTCTGCTATTGCAACACACAAAACTCCAGCTGGGCTTGAAACTGGGCGTCTCGCACAGACATGAATCACCTGACTGCTCTTCTTATTTCCGTGGGTGACCAAATATACAGGGAATCTCACAATCTAAAATACACATTTAATCAAGATTATTGCTAATTCAACTCATGAGCGCTCAGAGCCAAAGGTGCAGATCTGTAAATGTTGGCACTCACTCATGCAGGGTTAATAATGTTTTTGGTGGCTGAGTGGCTCCTGCATGAGTTGCCTTCAGGCTCTTCTGCATTATACAAATGCACTGGACAAATAAATGAGACCTGAACTGATGTAGATATTCATTTATCTCTACAACTCTCTCTCCAGAGAGGGAGAGGTGCTACTTCCATAGTATAGCAACCATTTTAACAATGTCTTATGTCATCAATCCAGTTAATAAAAGATCAATAATCAATAGCCAATATGTTAGAATTTGTTTTTACACTATACATTTTTATTGTGGTAACACCTAACTATTTCTAGTGTTTTGAACATTTAAAATCCAACAATTTGCCAAATGGATACCTCAATTTCTGAGTTTGGTTTGATGTTTCTAGGTTGAAACGCGTGACTCATTCAAGCAGCGGTTTATTGGTGCGTGTGAACGCGTGGATTATGAAGCCTCTCGCTCATCACACCGCCCGCTCCTTCTCTCAAACTCACCTCCGTCCCATAATATCGGCTCTCATCCAGACAGAAAAAAAGACGACATTTGGGCGGAAACGTTTTGCACGTTGTGATTTTAGTGTGCGGGGATCTGAGCACTAGGTTTTTCTTCTCCCTCACTTGGTTCATTGTCTGCGGCATCGCCGTGAAATGTAAATTAGATTCCTCTACAAACGGAATACTGATAAACATAGCTGCGGAAAATAATATTCAAATCATAAATACAGTTGTGCGTTAAAACAAAACAGGTAATTAGTAGACAATGTGAGATATATATGTATGAGGTAAAAGCATCAGTTGTCCATCCACACCCTACGCGCAATGCGCATGTGCTCTGCAGAGACAAAGGACCAGGCAATTACAGCGGTAGCTTGAAATAATGAATAAACTTTAAAAAAAAGAAGAAAAAAAAAAAGAAATACTATCATAAAAGGCGCATTGATATAGAGAGAAAAAACTAAGCCCTGTTCACTTTACATTAGTAAGTGACAGAGTTAAGAAACCGTCTCTTTGGCACTGTATAGCATCACAAAGGGTAAAGAAAATATGTGTACAAACAATATTAATTAATTATGAGGATTTATCGTGTGTATATTATTTATAAACTTCGGCTACGTAATATCTGTGTAGGCTATGTGTGCGTGGGTGGGTGCGTGTGCGCGCACGCGTGTGCACCAGCCAGTTAGACAGCGCTGCAAAATGCGTGCCAGCTCTGACAAAAGAGGACGGTGGACATAAATCCGCTTGTGTAAACAATAAAAAGCAGCATTTACTTTGGAAACACAGCCAAAACCATTACCCCATACAAAACATGACTCTGGAAATCTATAATAAACTTATACATTTGCGCCTCAGAAAACACGCTTTATCTATTACACTTTATTCTAATACTCCTTAATTCATCTTATGAGCAATTTTCATTCAAATTTGCGCATTAAAAGAATAACAGCGAAAGCGACGGCATGCACGCGCAGAACACGCCCCTCTCCACTCAGTTCATCCGCGTGAATTCCGTGGCTGATTTATTGAAATCTTTATGTGCATCTCAGAAATCAAATAAGCTCAGATACATTATTACTCCATTCAGCCGCTGAATGATGTGCTGAAAGTACACTTGATTTCGATATTGCCCCGGTTCACTACCGTGCGCTCCGTCTTTCCAAATGGAAGCTGCTCTTATTTATCAGAGACGCTCCAACTAACGTAGACAAATTCTTCATGTAACTGAGGCAGAGTGTTTATTTAATCTACCAAAAGAGTGAAAGACTCTTACCGTCGGCGGTGGACTTTCCTGTCACTCCTTTCTCAGGCGTCTGCTGTTTTTTTCCCAGTGTCTTTTTTCCCGTGCGCGTGGATTCGGCGGGGTTTATCGGGGCTGCTCGGTGTGTGTCTCGCGCTGCATTTCTCGCGCGCACTCTCGTATTCGGTTTGGGGGGGCGGGGGGCGCGCGAGGCGCTGCGAGCCACTGAGGACTAGACACGGCAGCGCGCCGCGCCGTGATCAAGTCGCGCAAAAAAAAAAACTTGTGTTACGACTTCATACTCTTTATTAAAAGAAAATTAAATAAAATCTACAAAAACAACTTGCTCTTCTGTTTTAATTAATTATGAATATTTTTAAAGTAGTGAACCTTTTTGTCTGGTAGCTAGTTGTATTTCTGGTCAATGTGCAAAGAATTCAGAATGTTTCATTTTTAACTTATACTAGCTAATATAGAGATATAACCCGTTCACGTTCAAGCTCGTGCGAATGAGAGAGTAAAATGCTCAATAAATATATATATACATTTTTGTCTTTGCGCGCCCTCTGGCGACATCACTTTAAAATGTGGCGTACACGCAGACAATGTGAGGTGAGTACAGAGGTGTAAAATGCTAAAAATATATTCTAATAATAAACAAAAATGCTGTCTATTAACTAAACTTAATAGCAAATAGCAATGGAAAAGATAACGTGCTTAAGTAATGATTGTTTTGCTGAGACACTGTAATTAATCAACTGTAGCCTATAAAATTACTAGAAATACAGTGTGTGCATAATTATAATGCAAGGTGATATTCTGATCATATTTTTTTCCCAAGCACATTTGACCAAACCACATCAATCTTAATAACTACTAATAATTTTGTATTTAATCATTTATAAGTGATATATAATTGTCCACGAAGGCTGGAAAAACGCATTATATTCAGGTGTGCATAATTATTAAGCAGGTTTTCTTTTACAGATAAAATGAGCCAAAAACTTAACTCAGACTGGAAAGTCAAAAACTATTAAATGCCCATGAGAAAACTAATGCAATTCAGAAATTGCAAAGCTAAGGCATGACCATTGGACAACATAATGCACATTGAGTCAGCAGGGTCAGAAGAAAAAAACAGGTGGAGAAGAAAAAACGCATGTTAACTGCAAAAGAATTAAGGTGAGGAATTAGGTGTAAAACCATCAGGAACCATTTAGTCTCCAGCGCCACCATTTTCCAGAACTGCAACCTACCTGGAGTCTCCAGAAGTGCAATGTGTCAGGTTCTCTTAGAGCATTGGTCTCAAACTCAATTCCTGAAGGGCTACAGCTCTGCAGAGTTTAGCTCCAACCCTAATCAAACACACCTGATCCAGCTAATCAAGGTCTTCAGGATCACTAGAAACTTCCAAGCAGGTGTG